>JAFVLL020002986.1:0-27641 GCA_021397915.2 Tor tambroides | reverse complement strand
AATTAAATTAAATACTGACTCCAAGCTTTTGAATGGTATAGTGTATAATGTTAGAAAAGCTTTTTATTTCAGATAAATGCTGATATTTGCGTCTTTCTATTCAAAGAATCCTGAAAAAAAAGTACTCAACTGTTTTAAATATTGATAATAATAATAAAAAAAATGTTTCTTGAGCAGCAAATCAGCATATTAGAATGATTTCTGAAGATCATGTGACACTGAAGACTGGAGTAACGATGCTGAAAATTTAGAAATAAATTACATTTGAAAATATGTTCAAATTGGAAACAGTTATTTTAAATAGTAAAAATATTTCACAATGTTACTGCTTTTGCTGTACTTTGGATCAAACAAATGCAGGCTTGGTGAGCAGAAGAGACTTCTTTAAAAAACATTTAAAATCTTACTGTTCAAAAACTTTTGACTGGTAGTGTAGCTTCCCTGTAGTTTAATGCCAAGGTCATAGGTCTGATTCCAGGGAAAGCGAGCGCTGATAGTCACTTTGGATAAATGTGTGTGGGTAGTTGACAGATAGCATTTCTTGGTCTCCATGCATAAATTAAATCTGTTGTGTTTGTGATTTACAGTTACAGTCTGAGTGGTGGAGATGGTCAGTTTTCCATTAACCCAGCCACAGGCCTGATCATCACCAGCTCTTTGCTGGATCGAGAGGCACGGGCGAGTTATCAGCTGCTGGTTGTGGCATCAGACGGTGGACAGCCCACACCGCTCTCCAGCTCTGCCACAGTGTCTGTGGTTGTGGCCGATATCAATGATAACCCTCCACGGTTTCACCATCATCCATATGTTACGCACATACCTGCTTCTACTTCCGCAGGTGGGTCCTCTAAACCAGGGGTTTTTCAAACGATAAACCAACATTAATTACGAAATGCGATATCGCTCAGTGCAATTTTTGAATCGCGAAGGCAACAATTTAAAACATGCGTTGCATTATTAATGAGAAGAAACTCGCTTACTTCACTGCACGGTATTTTGCATGAGATTGCATACACCGGAAAATTCAAATGTTACGAAAACTGTTTCAAGTATGTTCATTCATTTCTATTGTCTGTTTGAACTCTGCGCTGTATCTTTTTGTTTTCGCTCCTTCATATGCATTTGGCTACCTACCAATAAAAAACATTTGAAGATATAACTGAACATTTATTTAACCATTGCAAAAGTAAATTTGTCATCTCGGTTTTTAGTGTCATCTGTTTGTTATTTTTACAATTATTTCACAATTATTTTAATCTCCAAACTGTGAGATAATTCTGCTTTGCTAAAAAAAAAAAACAAAAAAAAAAAAACAAGTGTTGGGTTGTGAAGGCATTTTCTGCGCTGAACCCCGCGATGAGTTTAACAACACTCGCAGTGCGGATTACAGTTCATAGCCGCACCAGAATGAGCGCGTTTCAAGGTTTTATGAACATATTTCATAGACTCATTAACGTCTGTAAATGAAGAAATTAAAACGTAAATATTAGTAGTGAAATTTTACAGTTGTACTATAAAATAAAATGGTTATTTTTCTTAAATACTTAATTAAAAGTATAATATGGCAGAAATTAAGATTAAGCTTATAGTAATGTCAATTGTTTTTTTTTTATCTCAAATATTTTGGTGGGTCTTGAAATAGATTATACTTGTCTAGGTGGGTCGTGGAATGGAAAAGTTTGGGAACCCCTGCTCTATGGCAGGGGTTAATGGTTTCATTGGGTTGTTGTCTGTCTGATCAGCGTCTAATCACTTCTGTTCTTTCCAGGCTCACTGGTCTTTGCGGTCACAGTAACAGATGAAGACTCCGGCTCAAATGCTCAACTTCACTATTCGCTCACTGGACGCAATTCAGAGAAGTTCAAGATAGACTCCATCAGAGGTGCCATCACCGCCAATGAAAGACTCACAGGGAGTTCAGAGGTCACCTTCACGGTCCATGTAAAAGACGGAGGCACCAACCCCAAAACAGATAGCACAACTGTTACGGTTCGCTTCGTTACTGGAGGAGACTTCCCCCATATCAGAATTAAGGAGAAAGCCTTCACCTTCCCAGAAAACCAACCCACAAATACTGTTGTGACTAAAGTGACCGGATCTTCTCCCAGGGCGGGTTCTTTGTCATTCTACATTGCAAGTGGAAACCTGGACAATGCATTCCAAATTGATCAACTTTCCGGAGAGCTGTCAATCAAAAAACCTCTGGATTATGAGAATATTGAGAAGTACGTCTTGTGGATAGAGGCCAGGGACCAAGGCTTTCCTCCTTATTCAGCCTACGAGAAAGTTGAGATCACAGTTCTGGATGTTAACGACAACCATCCCGCTTTTGAGCAAGAGCCATTCCATGCTGAGATTTTAGAAAACCTCTCACCTCAACGTGTACTTATAGTATCAGCCTTTGACCAGGACAGTGGACCAAATGGGCAACTGGAATATGCCATCATTGAAGGCAACAAAGAAAACAGCTTCAGCATCAACCGAGCAACTGGTGAAATCCGCACAACACGACCATTGGATCGAGAAAAGGTTGCTCAATATTCTTTAAGAGTGAAGGCGACGGATAGAGGCAGCCCTCCTAAAAGCACAGCAGTCAAAGTCTTGATCAACGTGCTGGATGTTAATGATAACGCTCCCAGATTCTCCAAAATCTTCAGTGCCACTGTACCTGAAAATGCACCTGTGGGCTTCACTGTTACACGAGTAACCACCACCGATGAAGACGCAGGAGCTAACGCTATAAGCCGATACTCCATCAGTGACGCAAGTCTTCCCTTCATTATCCACCCCAGCACAGGAGACATCACCATCAGTAGGCCTCTGAACAGAGAGGACACGGACCACTATATTGCCAAAGTCTCAGCACACGATTCAGGATGGACTGTTAGCACAGACGTCACAATATTTGTGACAGATGTGAATGATAACGCGCCAAGATTTAGCAAGCCGTCATATTACCTGGACTATCCTGAGCTGACAGAGGTCGGATCCATTGTGACTCAAGTCTCTGCCACAGATCCTGATGAGGGTTTCAACAGTAAAATATTTTACTTTATTAGATCTCAAACTGAGTACTTCCGAATCAACTCCAGCTCTGGTGAGATCTTCGTTAAACAGCAGCTCAGGTATCAAAACTCCAGTGGCCACAGTAACGTCAATGTAAATCGGCATAGTTTCATCATCACCGCTTCAGACAGAGGCATCAAGCCGCTCATGAGCGAAACCACAGTTATCATAAATGTCGTTGACAGCAATGATAACCCACCCACGTTTGAATCTTCTTCTTACTTTACTCCCGTCACTAAAAGCGTGAAGGTCGGCACCAGACTCCTCAAAGTCATAGCCCATGATCACAAGGACTTCGGCCTGAACTCTGAAATAGAGTATGCAGTATCTGGAGGCAACAGTTCCAGCAAGTTCCGCTTGGATAAACAAACTGGATCGGTCACAGTAGCCTCCTCACTCACCACAGACACAAATAAAGTTTACCTGCTTGAAATAACAGCAAGCGACAAAGGAAACCCTCCTCTGTCCGCTAAGACAACAGTCAAAATAGCTGTTACAGAGGAGAACCATCATACTCCAGAGTTTTCACAGAACCAAGTAACAGTTACCGTGTCTGAAGGCCTGACTGTTGGCACAGCCATCCGCACGCTTTCAGCACGAGATAAGGACAAGGATAAACAAATGAACGGCCTAGTCACGTACAACATCTCCTCAGGTAATGACGATGTCTTGTTTTCAATTCACAGCCAAACGGGCGTTTTATCCCTAGCAAAGCCACTGGATTATGAGACAAAACAGAAGCATGAACTCAGAGTTTCTGCAACAGATGGAGGGTGGATTGCCAAGATAAGCTATGTTACAGTTAATGTCCTAGTTACTGATGTAAATGATAACCCTCCTGTGTTCGACCCTGTTGAGTACTTTCCAGTGGTGCAGGAAAATGTCCCCAGTGGCACTACGGTGGTAAAAATGAATGCAACCGATAAAGACTCTGGGCCAAATGCCTTGATGGCGTATGTTATTCAGTCATCAGACAGTGACTTGTTCATAATTGATCCCAACACTGGAATCATCACCACACAAGGTTTCCTAGACTATGAAGCCAAACAAGTGTATCACCTGACAGTCAAAGCCTTTAACGTTCCAGATGAAGAACGATGCAGCTTCGCATATGTTAACATTCAGCTGAAAGGTGCTAATGAATATGTCCCTCGTTTTGTGTCAAAGCAGTACTACTTTGAGGTCTCAGAAGCAGCACCTAAAGGTACGGTCATTGGGGAGGTGTTTGCCAGCGACAGAGACTTGGGAGAAGATGGCATAGTGTATTATTTGATTTTTGGCAGAAGCAGAAAAAGAGGTTTTAGCATTAATAAAAAGACAGGCCAGATCTACGTCTCAGGACTGCTTGACCGTGAAAAAGAAGAAAAGATTTCTCTTAAAGTCTTGGCTAAGAATGCCGGAAGCATACGAGGAGCAGATATTGATGAGGTGCTTGTAAACATTACAATTCTGGATGCCAACGATCCGCCGGTATTCACGCAGGAGCTCTATGATGTTCAGGTGAATGAGGGACTATCCCCTGGAGGCCTGGTTACATTCGTCAGTGCTGAGGATTCAGACTCTGTCCCTAGTTGGAGCAGATTCACCTATGCCATCGCTGCCAACTATGAAAAAAGCACCTTCACCATCAACCCTCAAACAGGACAGGTGTCTGTGGCATCAGAACTGGACCGGGAAACCATCCCTGTGTACAACCTCACCATCCTGGCAGTAGACTCTGGTTCTCCGGCAGCCACCGGCAGTGCTGTTTTAATTGTGACCCTGGAGGATATTAACGACAATGGACCAACTTTGGAGACGACAAGTGGGGAGGTGATGGAGAACCAGAGAGCAGGGACACCAGTGATGACGCTCAGTTCAAGCGATCCAGATCTTGTACCGAATCAAGGCCCGTTCTCTTATAGCCTTGTCAGCACTGGAGCAGCATCCAGCTACTTCACCCTCAGTCCAACCGGAGATCTGACCACCAGCCGAGAAATAGACAGAGAGCAAATAAGTGATTTCTACCTCGCTGTGATCATCAAAGACTCTGGTATTCCTCAGATGTCCTCAACAGGAACTGTCCACATCAAAGTCAACGATCAGAATGATAATCCCTCAGAGTCTCGCTCTGCAGAGATCTACGTCCATTATTTTGGGAATATGTTCCCTGGAGGTTCACTGGGGGTGGTAAAGCCACAGGATCCAGATATACAAGACACGTTCCATTGCTCTCTAACTCCGCCAGCGGCTGTCCTCTTCAGCATTCCCACAGGAACCTGTGACCTCCGCTCAAACAGTCGCTCCACAGATGGCACCTTTGATTTATCGGTGCGTAGTAGTGATGGCATCCATGATGCTGTTAACAGCCATGTGCGTGTTTTCTTTATCGGATTCAATAATGCCACAGTGGACAACAGCATCCTGATACGCGTCGTCTCCCAAAGCGCCAGTGACTTCCTTACCAATCACTACCTCAGTTTTCTGCGCATCGCCAATTCACAGCTAGCTGGTTTGGGCACTGGAGTCCAGATCTATGGGGTGTTTGAACTAAACAACAGCACTTTCCTGATGGCAGCCGTCAAGCGTGGTCATGGGCAGTACGTCAATCCGAGTGGAGTCGCCACTTTCTTCCAGAGCATCAAGGAGGTTCTGCACAGACAAAGTGGAGTTAAGATCGACTCTGTAGACTATGATCCCTGCTCCCACAATCCGTGTCAGAACGGGGGGAGCTGCAAGAGGCGGCTGGGTGTTGGCCCAGACATGAAGACGGAGGAGAGTGTCCCAGTCATCCTCGTCTCAAATCGCCCCCTACAGCCCTATGCCTGTAACTGCAGGCCAGGTTACGCCGGTGCCCTCTGCGAGACTGACATTGATGAGTGCCAGCCAACACCTTGCCACAATGGAGGAACTTGCCACAACTTGGTGGGCGGATTCTCTTGCTCCTGTCCAGAAGGTTTCACTGGAATGGCTTGTGAGAGGGACATCAACGAGTGCCTTTCGAACCCCTGCCAGAATGGGGCACTCTGCCAGAATTACCCTGGGGGCTTCAACTGCCTGTGCAAATCTGGATTTGCAGGTACAGTCTGTCATCTATTTGTATTTTACCACTAACACAACCACAGATGTTAGGCAAGACACATACACGCAGCTTGCACACAAGTTTGTTATCGTTTTAGGCCAAGAAAAATATTTGCTTCTAAGTAATTGGAGGGGTGTTGTAACCCAAGCATACAGTGGCCGTTGCCAAAAGCAGTTTGCTGTTAGGGTCACAGACTGGGAGGTATCAGCTGTGATGCAGATCAACTTGTCATGTTTACTGTAATGAAAGTAGATGATCAGATTTTCACCCTAATAAGAACACGGCCGTAAACCACCTTCAGATTTCACCTGTGCTGTGCAGTTAAACTGCTTGTGTACTCTAAAGAGGTCTCTGAGTTTAAGGACCATCTGGCTTTGTTGAGTCCATTTTAAGACATTTTAAGTCATAGGAAGATAAAAAAAACATTTATTTTGGGTTTGGGTTAGGATTTTTAAATGCAGAGATCATTTGTAAAGCTAGCAAGCTCATGCCATTTCCGAATTTTTAAATCTGTAAAGATGATATAATTACAGTGACTAAAATAAGTTAGTGTATGTGAGAATGGATCCGTCTGTGATGTTTGCCTTCGAATAAGCATGTGCGACAGCCTTGGCTTGAATCGGCTCTGTTTGGGCAGGTGTTGGCTGTAGCTTTTGGACATTGTTTTCAAAATGGAGCTGTAACAGACGTTTTGTTTCAGGCTCTGAGTCATTACGATTCTTTTTTTATTCTGATCATAACAAATGACTGCAGTGTGTTCACATCGGAGGCCCTAGATAAATGGGGCTGCTAGAGAATTACACCTATTGACTTACAGTAGTGTGCATGCACTCCAGCTGAACCCCACACTTCCTGTTTTGCTAGAGTTTTCGTTCTTCATGCCATTTGAGCACTACATACAGGGAGCAGAAAAGGAAAAAACTCAGCTTAAGTTTATGCTTGATCATTTGTCCAATCATTCTGTCTTTGTCATAGTCTTCAGCGTATTTGTGTGTGGTTTATATCAGCACTTCTTTTATGGGTCTCCCAGAATTAGTGCAGCTGATGCACCTTCATGACAGACTTTCAACCTCTCTTTCTTAGAAACGTGGGTCTGTTTACAAGGTGTAAGACTTCGAGCTGTTTGCATTAGAAAGATAAAGTGCACCAGAGATGTGAGAGAGAAAGAAAACAGGGGATTCTGGGAGCCCCATGTGAGAACAGTCATTTTCAAGTGTCATGCTCACCTCATTGTTTTCATTGGTGTTGTTTCATGAATTCAGGGAAAGCCTGTGACTCCATCATCAATTACTGTGAGTGTAACCCCTGCTTTAATGGGGGCTCCTGCCAGAACCGGGTGGAAGGCTATTACTGTCACTGTCCTTTTGGTAAGTCATCACTTCAGCCCCGGGACCAGTTCAAGGTTCTGCTGCTATTAATTCTGGACTGTGTGAGACTGAAACAAATGTGTTGTAGATTACAGAAAATGAATTGCAGTGTGAATTTGTCCATTGACAAATACTGTGGTAAATGTTCGACCATATCTTTTGCATGTTGTACCATGAATTTTGCACTGCAGACAGACAGTAAATCATTCTCCCTCTGCAGGTGTATTTGGAAAGCACTGTGAACTGAACAGCTACGGATTTGAGGAGCTCTCTTACATGGAGTTCCCCAGCCTCGACCCAAACAACAACTACATCTACATCAAGTTTTCCACATTGAAGGAAAACGCCTTGCTCATGTACAATCATGACAACCAGACTGGCGACAAGGCGGAGTTCCTGGCCCTCGAGATCTTAGAAGGCAGAATGAGGTTCTCGTTTAACTTGGGGAGCGGCACTTACAAACTCATGACAACCATCAGGGTCTCAGACGGCCAGTTCCACACGGTCATTGCCAGGAGGGCAGGAATGGTGAGTCCTTTTGATCTATCTATTAATTAGGGCAGCCACTCCATTTTTGCTCATATAGATAGGTCGAATCTGTAAAAGGTCTATATTCATTTGTGTGGACTCAAAATAACAACAAAATGTTGTGCTTTTGTAAAACAATGAAAGCAAGCAGAGTGTGCTTTCTGCCATCTAGGTTTCTGTGAACTTGAGTGCAATAAAAAAAAAAAAACGAAACGAAAACTCCGTGCTTGCTTCACATTCATGAAAAATATATCTATAGAAAGTGAAATTTCTATTTTTACATTAACCAATTCAAATTGAAAACAAATATTTTCAGATTATGTAATCCGTATGAAACATGTCCACTGTGGAGATGACGAGTCAGTGTCGACTTCATCACTGCAGCCGGAAATACAGAAAACACTAGTTTATCAATGAATTATTATGATGTTAAGGCAGTCTTCTTGCTTTTTTTTTCCTGAGGCATTCATAATCATTACTTCTGCCAGTGCACTATGGCAAGCTTTATGTGTGCGCTCTAGCGCTAATAGGCAATTAAAGTCTCATTATGATGTATTATATGGTTTGTTAATATAAACGTGATTAGTCAACTAATCGCTTAAAATGAACGACTATTAGTTGATCAGAAAAATCTTTAAATCAAGGGCAACCCTACTATTAATCTGTCTGCAAGGAAACTTCAGATTGGTTACAAAGATGTTCTGGCAGGTTTGGTTCAAATGAAAGTGTTTGTTGGTTGCGTTTTATTTTATGCATCTTTTTCCGAGATACCAGGCTAAACTCTTAACTCTTCTGGACTTGCTGCATAAAATCTCTCTGTAAATGGCTTGTAAAAACACTTCAGCACGGCATTAATGCAACACCTCCGCGTTGTGTGATCCAACTAATGTTCCCTGAAAAATAGGCTGTAAGTCTGTTGTGGGCCTCACTGAAGGCCTGAGAGTAGAGCCGTGTGTCATGAGAACCCAGCCCCTACAGTGCAATAAAGAGAACCTGATCTGTGTGTTTGGAGAAGCGGATGTGGGTCACTTCGGTGGTTCTGTAGGGCCGTTTTCTTTTTTCTTCCTTTTCTTTCTAGACGTGAGCTTGAGCAGATGTTAAAGTCATACATGGCCCCTTGTTTTCCCCCATGGAGAGAGCTGAACTCTGACAGTCAAGGGTACTTTTGTTTAGTTAAGATGTCCTAGTTTACCCCACAGCCAGATGCGTTGGATTTTGGCATGCTGTCTCGAGCTCATGGTTTTTTTTTGTTTACTGGAGAGCCGGAGTTTATGGAGAGCTGGTCTACAGCCACGTTTCTTCTCTTCACTTGTTTCTGCGTTGTGTGTTGCAACTTAGAAGGTTGATGAATTATAAATAGAAAAGTAGAAATCTTCTCGCACACCCACATCCCGCATGTGTTTCCAAACACCGTCCAAAAAGGCAGCTCAAAGTCAAATCTATTTAATACACAGACTCTGAGAATGCTCTTTGACACCAACTGAGTCCAGTTTCAGGTTTTCAGACCATTGCAGTCTAGTCGTGCACTGGATGCACACAAAAACATTTATGCAACAGTTTGCATCAATCTTTATGAGTTATGACAACATATGGAGTGATGTTCAACCAGCAGCCTACATTGAAGAATTTAATTTGTAGCATAAACTTTGTTGATTAATCAAAAAATATTAAGTTGTTCCAACTAATTTCAATATAATTGCATGGTTTCCTCAGCTAACTGGGAACATTCTCACAACTTTAATTAATGTTTTTTAAAAGTTTAATAAATGGCCAAAATATTCTTAAAGTAATATTTATGAAATGTTCTTATGACTTTATTAATATTTGAGATATATTCTCATAACTTTAAGAAAACGTTCTGAAATCGTGGAACGTCCTTATGATGTTATTTGTCCTTGAACGTTCTAAGAAACTATTTGAAATAACAAACATTCTACTCACAACTGGAAAACTAGACATTTTAACATATATTAAAAATAAATAATGTTACATTTTGGGTAAAAATAAAGTTGTTGTAGTAAACGCTTTTGTAACCTCTATATAACATTCTAATCACAATCAAGAAAACGATCAACCAAGAAAACATTTCAAACAATGTTCCCACAATGTCTTTATAACCTACTGTAAATGTGTTACCTGTGTAGAAATCCACTCCCCAATTTGCCCAAATTATCAAGACAATTCAATTAAGTTCTGCTGCATGAAATTGGTTTGAGACTCATTATTGAAAGCAAATGTTTCCTCTGCAAGAAATGCTTTGCAGCAGTGAGCGACTCCTGGAAAAAGGAGTGCGCTGTGGTCTGGTTTAGTCTTTTTGAAGTGCAGGGAGGCATTAATGCGATGGCCAGACGCTCGAGCTGCACAGGAAGTCGTCTGCATCAGCACTTAGCACAGCTCAGGCAGACAAACACGTCTTGTTTCCATTGTTAGTGTAGGATTTTCTTTTTATAGGGTGAAATTCCTCTATAACGGAAGTGAAGTGTCTGTATTATCTGAACGTTGAGGTCGTGCTGTTGTCTGATGTCAGTCTTGTTCCTCAGGGCCTCTGTACTCTTTGCACCTCCTTCTCAGAGATGTTTTTCTCCCAAATGTCTGCATGGGACTCATAAAGCACCGAGAGGACAGGACAGATCACTGTAGAATGTCTCGCGGTAATTTATTCACCAGCATCTGGGTGTCGTTTTTTTAGTGTAATATTCTGTAGGCTCAACAAAATACTCAAACCTGACAAATATGTACAGGTCATTTTATTTATGTAATTTAATGCACAAATTACATTCCATGATGTTTTTACTTTGATTTAAAAATGCATATGAATTTCTGAGATTGTTATTCTGAGATGCTGCTGAAGTAGAGTAAAATGAGGACTCAACCAGTTGCACACAAACATCATGCTGACCTGTTTGTCTGTCTGTTGTGTTAAAGGCGGCGTCTCTTACTGTTGACCTGTGTGGAGAGGAACAGGAACCGGGATACTGTGCCGTCAGCAATGTGGCCGTTCATACTGACTGGTGAGAAACACACATTTACGATCATTATAGGGCCCCTTGTATACTTTATTTCCCAATATAGAGTGCAACAGTGACCACATGCCAAGTGGGCTGGGTTTTGAAGGCATTTTCACTGTTCATTTTCACCACAGAGTACGAGATAAATCACAATAATGCAAACTTTGACTATATATATATATATATATATATATATATATATGTGTGTGTGTGTGTGTGTCTGTGTGTGAGTGTGTGTAAAGTATGAAAGTTTTTAATTATTAATACATTAAAATACATTATTGGTAGTTAATTGGTAGATCTTGCTTCATAATTGTGGATCTAAGATTAATCACAATATTACAAACTTTGATTTAAAAAAATATATTTTTATATTATAAAATAAAATCTTATAAAATATTGAATATTAAAATAAAATATTTGGAAATATGTTATGTATATATTTGTTGATATGTGGTAATATGTTTTTTTAATTAAAATGTTTAAATTATTGGTAGATGGTTGGCAGATCTCGCTTCAAAATGATAGGTAGTTCTTTAAATGGGAATGTAAAGCATTTAAACAATTTTTTGAAATCACACTAACTTCTACACTGCAAAAACCTTTTTCTTAGTATTTTTTGTCTTTTTGTTCTAGTACATTTACTTATATTTACTTGAGAAGCAAAATGACTTAAGATATTAAGTTTTATTTTCTGAAAAATTCATCCAAATTTTTTTAGAACAAATATCTGCGAATGGGGTCAGAAAAATAATCTTAATTCAAAAGGGAAAACAATATTATTTTTCTGACCCAACTGACAGATATTTATTCTTGTGAATATCACTTAACCTCAGAGCTTACAATCAGTCAGTCTTGAAAGATTCTTACCAATGAAAATCTCTTTCTCTTCTGGAAGCCGAGTGTTGGGCTGTTGTGTCTGATAACGTTGTCTTTTCTCTCAGGATTCTGGATGTCCAGCCGAACCGTCTGTCTGTTGGAGGTGTTCGGTCGATCGAAGCCCTCCTGCATCGTCGAGGTCAAGTGGCCACGCATGACTTTGTTGGGTGCATCATGGAGTTCGCTGTCAATGGACGTCCGCTGGAACCGTCTCAAGCTCTGGCTTCACATGGCATCCTGGACAGGTCTGTCACCAAACACACAAACACAAAACACGAGCCGTGTCACTGAACGACAGCTCATTCGGCTCTCTGGACGTCTGTGAATGCAAAATGAAAGCTGGCTCCAGCTGGCCCAAGTCTTATTTTTGATGGCTGTGTGAATTTTCTGGAGCAGGTTGAATAGTGTTGATTTGATTTCAGGTGACTGATGCTTTGAAATGAATGCAGCTTTTTTGCATATATGCTAATGTTGGAGTCATGGACTCTTGTGTTGCTGAGATGTTCCCCGCTGAATGTTTTTGTGTATTTTTCGTCCACAGATGCCCCAGGTTAGAGGGCGCGTGTGTCGCCGAGCCCTGCAGACACGGTGGGACGTGTCTGGACATGTGGTCATGGCAGCAGTGCCAGTGTATGGAGGGTTTCACTGGACCCACCTGTGAGAAATGTGAGTTTTATATTAGACTGAATCTAATATTTTATTAACCATTGTTTATTCATGCATTGGTCAATTTTGAGATATTGGGCTGTGCCTTCAGACTTTTGGAAAATAAATAATTTAAGTGTTTTTATCTATTTGAATCTGTAGATTTCAATTGCGATGCATATCTTTAAAGAGTTTTTTCTCCACTTCCGTAACTCTTACATACACCAAAACTTACAGTTTTATTCTTATCGTTGTTTTGAAGGATTTTACTGTGGGGTTTGTTCATATTTCATTTACACTGATTTATACAATATTTTATTCCTAAAAAACATGGTGAAAATGCATATCTTTAGAGGTCATGAGGTTTTTTCTCCACTTCAGCAGCACTTACATACACCAAAACTTAGAGGTTTGTTCCTCTCTATATTGTAAAGGTTTTTACTGAGAGATTTGTTCAGATATCATTTACACTGATTTATACAACATTTTATTCCTAAAAACATGGTAAAAAAAAATCCATATCTTTAAAGCCTGTAAGTTTTTATCTCCACTTATGCAGCTCATACATACATCAAATTTTAGAGTTTTATTCCTTTCTATATTCTTAAGGTCTTTACTGAGGGGTTTGTTCATATATCATTCATGCTGATTTATATAACATTTTATTTCTCATAACGTTGAAAATGTATTTTTTTCCTGTATTTTTGTCAGTATTTTCTGATTTATGGAGCTATAAAAAGTGAAATCCCAAATCCCCTCTGTAAAAACCTTTAACTCTAATATTTCAACAGAATCAAACTAATTTTGAACCTGGCTTCATCCACATTTCTGTTCTGGAAATGTATGCAAATGAGTGCATATTTAATTTGGACAATGCCTCCATTCACCTATTTAAATATAACATTTCTGAAAACTTGTAATAAAAATAGTTTTCTTGATTTACTGTGATTAATAAACTGGGAAAACTATTTTACCTTATTCACCTGTAATGTCAGTAATACTTTGAAAAGCTTGATTGCACTAAAACATAAATAGTGTGAATATGCAAAAAAAGAAGGCCTCTAACACTAGCTTTCTATATTCTTTTTCTATTCTATCTACTTGTTTACTTTTTATTTATTATATAAATAACAAAAAAAAAAACTTTGCTACATGTAGGCTAACCTTGCACTTGCATATCATTGTTCTTTTGTTGATTTTGATTGCTTCTATTGTCTTCATTTGTAAGTCACTTTGGATAAAAGTGTCTACTAAATGTAAATTTAAATAAGCACTTAATAATGTGCGTTTCCATTTACCAGAGCACAAAGAGGCGTGACATGAGAACCAACCAGTCAAAAGCATGTTGTTTGGTTTCTATATGTGCTGCTGAAATTGCTTTGGTCCAAAGTCCTGGTCTATATAACAGTGTATTAAACACCAGGGGCCAGGTTTACTAACAGCTTGCGCCAGACCAAACCGTCTTTTGGCATTAAAATACTACTGTCAGGATTTACTAAAGACGCGCAATAACGAATTAGCGCTGAAAAGGCGTGGACACAGTTATTTTTTGTGCCTGACCTTATTGAATATGCATTTGTAGGAGTTTCCCTTTCAGACATAAAATTTCTGTGTGGAGAGTATTCAAATGAATCATGCAACAAGATTTACTAACGTTTGCGCTCGTCTGGTATTTGTTCCATTATTTAACGCCCAAAAAAAACATGTCTTAAACTATTTTGCGCTTGAAATGGCTGCAATTATTGTTGCTAGAAGCGGCACAGCAGAGAACAGAGAGAAGGGTAGAAGGGAGAGGATTTTTTCCACACGTATTAATTTCTTTGGAATGCAAGAAGAACACGGAAATATAGTTTGCCAAGCCATGTTATTTTTAATTTGCTTAAGGAAATAAAAGATGACTTGGAACCCTCAACTAGGAGTCACTCAATACCAGCTTTATCGAAACTTCTCGCAATTTTTCATTTGGCCTCTGGTTCTTTTCAACATACTGTGGCTTATTTATTTCTTTATCTGCCACTACTCTAATTTGCGCTGCGCTAGGTATATTGTGTTGGTTGATATGTAAATGAGATGTTGCGTCTGTCTTCTTTAATTTGTGCGTTTAGTAAATCACCCGCAGAAATTTCCACACCATTCAGCGTTGTTTTGGAATTGCACTCTCGCACTAATTTGCTGGCCCTAAATGCTTAAAATGAACAACTGCTAGCTAGGGTGACCACCCATCCTGCTTTGTGTTGTACCACACAGCATTTTCACCCCTTGACCCGCACGTCGCATATTGAGAAAATGTCCCGCATTTTCATAAGTCTGTTGGTTTTTAATTGTCATATTAAGAATGCATACATATGTTATTTTGCCTTTTCAAGAAAGCTTTTTATTTATTCTTTTTGCGGCATAGTTTTCACGCAACGGATGTGCGGACCTCATCAAGTGATGTAGCACCACTGACGGAAATGGTCGAGTGCACACGGAAAATCATAATATTCTCCATTCATTTTAACCAATTAAAACAATCAACGCAGCTTTCAGACACGACTTTCTTCTTATTTTAATAGTTCGTTTGAGGCGGTTTCTATGGCATTATTTTAATGACATATTTCCAGAGCGTTATTGTAATGCGAGGGCGCATCTTGATGGAGTCTAAACTAGAGTTCTTGTGTGCTTCTCTCAGACATCACTGCAGATACGGCTCTATCTCTGGACGGTTCAGGTCGATTGGACTACGGTTTGAGTCAGACTCGCAAGAGAGATGTGCTGCTGGCACGAGCGCTGCAGGACCCCAGTCGACCCGTCCAGGAGTACAGCAGCCTGGAGCTGAAGTTCCGCACGCGCAGCGGCTCTGGAACACTGCTGCACGCACAGGAGAGCTCCAACTACACCACCGTCAGGGTAAGTGTGTGCAGCTCCAGCTCTGGGCTCAGGGCCAACCGGCTGAACTCGCTCCCCCTCGCCTCTCTGTCCACTGCAGCTGCTGACGGGACGTCCCGTACGAATAGTGAGGCCGCAGAGAGCTACTACTCAAAAACGCACAAACACAAAGACACGAACACATTCACTGTATCTCGCAGCACTGTGTCGCACATCTCAGATTTGTTCTTTGTTCAAGACAGATTTTCCATTTCCAGATTTTGTAGGTCTGTAAATCATTTTCTTCTCCGCTGCAGTTCTTTTCTCTTGCCCCTTCTTTTTCCAAACAAGATTAGTTTTCCATTTCTGTAATGAATCAGTCAGATTAGCACATGCATTACATAGCTCTGTTACAAAATCTAGCGAGCTGCCTACTTAGACAGCATGTCCCAACTTTGACAGTGTTGTATTACTTGAATTGAAATGTTAAGATATCATAGATGCACTTCAGATGCTATATTTTTATTACATAATATTAATTTGTTTTAAATTAGCTTTTTTATATATATTCAGTTTTCATTTATAAGTTTAGTTTAGGTATTAGTAATTTTGTTATGAACTTTATTATTATTCCTATTTAACCATTTTTCAGTTTTAGTAATTTTAGAGCTTCAACCTCAACTTATTCATTTTAGTTATTAAGGTTAGTTTAAATGCTAATAATTTTTGCTATGTGCTTTTGCCATTGTTATTAGTTTATTTAATATTGTAATTTTATTTTATTTTTCAGTTTTAATAATTTTAGAACTTGAACTTACTTCAGTTATTACGTTCATGTTAGGTGCTAATATTTTTTTTGTGCTTTTGTCATTTATATTATATTTTTATATTTCTAATTTTAGTAAAAAAAAATTAGTTTTAGTAATTTTAGAACTTACTTCAGTCAGATGCTAGGGAAGCATTTTTAATTTCAGTTTTAAGCTAATTTTTTCCGTCAAATATTTAATTTCAGCTTTTTTTCAATTACTGAATATGTTTTAGTAGTTGTGGTTTACCATTACAATCCTGCTTAAGACAATACTGCTTTTTTTGTCAAATCAGTGAGCATCGCATGTGTCCTTTACTGAGAAGGCAATCCCAAAATGCACTTGGGGGAAAAAAACTAACCAGCAGATAAATCAAAATACATAAAAATGAAAATATTTCAATAAATATTATTCTAATTAAACTAGAGTTTGGAACAGAGCTGATATGAGTGTTTTAACACTATAGAAATGCTGCAAGATGCAACACGTCATTTGATAGCTGAAATCCTGCTTTATATTTGAAATGCTTACATCACATTCACTGATCTTCTCTCTCTGTCTCAGCTGAAGAACGGTCTGCTGCAGTACGTGTCTGACGCTGGTGTCGCTGGTAAGGTGGAGAGGATTGTGGGAGATGTTGTTCTGTCCGACGGTCAGTGGCACACACTTCTGCTTCAGAGAAACGGATCATCCACCATTCTGCGGATCGACGAGTCCAGCTCCAAAGTCATTATGCACAATACGCAGGACTTCGGAGGAATCGACGTACACACACTGTCTCTCGGGGGCGTCCCAGCCCGACCAACACAGCAGAAAACCAGCCCAGGTCAGTTCCCATCAGTCCACATTCTGAATAACCTCTTATAATGATGGCTATAAGTACATTTACATTTAGGAATTCAGCAGACGCTCCAAAGTGACTTACAAATGAGGACAATAGAAGCAATCAAAAACAACAAAAGAGCAATGATATGTAAGCGCTCCCACATGAAAAAAGTACTATAGTAATTTATAGTAAATACTGTGTTTTTGAACCATACTGTAGTAAAGTACTTGAATTAATTTGTTGTGGTAATTCTATAGTTGCTGTGTAGTAATATAAACAAATTACTTTACCCAATACTGTACTAAGTTTTCTACAACTATAGGGTATATTATACTACAATACACTACAGTTTACTGTAGTAAAATCTAAAGTATACTACAGTATTTATTACAGTTTTTCAGTTCACTATAGTTAATACTACAATATGCTGTAGCATTCATTAACAAAGTGTTGTAAATACTATAAATATATACAATATAATACACTTCACTATAGTATGGTTCAAAAACACTATAGTATTTACTATAAATTACTACAGTATTTTTTCATGTGGGCTGTGACAAGTCTCAGTTAGCCTAACGCAGTACACAGAGCAAGGTTTTTTTTTAATAATAAATAAAAAGAAAAGAGAACATTAGTGTTGGAGGGTCTCTTTTTTTACAAAGAAAGAAAAGTTGAAAGAATAGAAAAAGAATTGAGAATGTTAGTGTTAGAGGATCATTTTTTAAATAAAAATAAAACAAGTACATAGAATAGAAAAAGAATATAGAATACAAGTTTTAGAGGCTCTATTTTTTAAAACAAAAATAAAGCAAGTATTGTAAAGAGTGCAAGTGTTAAAGGATCAAGTGTTGTTGTTTTTTTAAATATAAATAAAAGAAAATGAGTAGAAAGAATAGATGGAGTAAAGATGGAAGAGATGTGTTTTTAGCCATTTCTTGAAGATGGCTAAGGATTCAGCTGCTGGGATTGAGTTGAGCAGGTCATTCCACCAGGAGGGAACAGTTAATGTAAAAGTCAGTGAAAGTGATTTTGTGTCTCTTTGGGATGGCACAATAATGCACCGTTCACTTGCAGAATGCAAGCTTCTAGAGGCACATAGGTCTGAAGTACTGAATTTAGGTAAAGGGGTGCCGAGCAATGGTTGTTTTGTGGGAATTTTATGCGAGCAGTTATTGGTAGCCAATGCAAATTGATGAAGAGAGGTGTGACATTAGTGTGCACTAAAGGATCATTATAAAGCAAGGCTACATTGCAAACATCCCAGTGACATTTGTACTATAAAGCTGCTTTCAATAAAATACGTAAATATTTTAATCACCAGAAATGACATTGACATTGCATGTTAATTATGAGCTAAATTTTAGCAATGAGAAACGTCTGACTCGCAGGCAGCGGATGCGTCATAGTTGGCGTGCTCATTCAGATTTTCTG
The DNA here is from genome assembly GCA_021397915.2 of Tor tambroides. NCBI lineage: Eukaryota > Metazoa > Chordata > Actinopteri > Cypriniformes > Cyprinidae > Tor > Tor tambroides. The sequence continues at coordinate 9,174 of JAFVLL020002986.1, read as the reverse complement.
CCCGAATCAAAACTTGGGAGTGTTTTTCCTCTACGAGTGAAATTGACAGGAGAAAGTTCAGAGAAAGTGTGTGTGTTTGTGTGCTAACTAGGTTAGACAGCGGACTGCCAACAGGAAAGAATGTCTGAACTTTCCTCTGCAGGACCTGCACAGTGCAGCAATCCACAGAGTTGAACTATTGTCCATTAAAAACAGTCACTTGTAGACACTTCAGACTAGAGCACTCACAGAGAGAAAAGACACCGTTTAGCCTGCGATAAGACTGGAATCTTTATTAGAGCTCCAGACAGGCTGAGCAAGATGTGTTCGGTGAAATCCCGTAGGAAAGGGAAAAATCACTTTAAAAATCTTTGTTTTTCTTAAGTCTCCTTCTCAGATGTTTTTCCTGAGAAAAGAACCAGCAATCTCACTTGTGTCTGTAGATTCAGAAGAGATCTCAATGTGCTCAGATTTACAAAGACTCAAAAGTCACTCCGTGTGAATATGATCTGAACTGCTATCCACATGACTTTTGTCAACTATTGACTAGCTTTTGTCCATCTCAGATGTTTCTCCTGAAACATAAAATAAAGTTGACATTTAAATGAAACCTTACTGAGGAACCAGCTGATGTTCATATATGGTCAAATTGAGCTGTTGGGTTGTAACCCACTCTTTACTGGTAAAAATCTAAATATCAAATGAAATTATCCAAACTATTTTAAGGTAAACATGTTTTGTGCACGTAAGGTCATGTCATTTCTGGTTTCAAGGACTGGAAGAGAGAGAACGAGAAATTGAATTGGGCCAGTCTGCTTTTTCCCTCTAATAAACAGAACCAAATGTTCTGTGTTTGAATGGGGCATAAATTCAGTAAACATCGATTTACATTGTTGACAGTTCGTCGTTAGGCAACATGATAGTGCAGGTCTGATTCAGTGACATCAAGATTTTTCCCAGATGGTGTGGTCTTAAAAGGTTGCATTTTTGGCTTACAGGATACTTGTGTTGAAGAGAAGAGTCTGTTTCTCTTCCCCCTGATGTAAAAGCGACGATTTGTTGATGTGTATCCCAGGGGGAGAATTTTCTTCTACGTTGGCTGATGCTTCAGCAATCAGAAACCCAAACAAAATGTCTCCCTGTGTAGCGTTAAACTAAGCAATGTCCATTTCTTCAAGTCAGTCTTATTTCTTTGTCATGTTGAGGAAGCTCTAGTCTCTCACATAGCCAAACGATTGACTTGCAGCATTCATTTCATTGCAGTTTGCAGTTCTTTCCCAAAAATCTGTCCACTTAGGTCTGTTTGATTGACATAAAAACAAACCATAACTGATCAATTTTTATCCGCCGTTTAGGAGAGGGTACATTTAAAGTGCCCCTAGTAGGCCATTTTTAAGGTTCCTAATATTGCTTTGGGAGTCTCCTACAATGTTTACATGCATGTAAGGTCAAAAAATGCTTTCATTTTCACAAAATATGCATTTAATATCACCTCATTTTCCACCGATTCTCAAACGATTCATTCGAAGCAGTTCTAAGAATCAGTCTCTCTGAACCCCTCCTTTCCGTGAGTCTACTCTGCTCTGATTGGTGATTGTGTCTGTTGTGATTGGTCTACCGAGCACAGCGCATGTCAGAAACGATATGCCCATTGCAATAGTTCTGTATTCTGAACACTTGATAGAAAATATAAACATCAATTATTAATCATACTTGCAGTTGTGATTCAGTGGAGCCAGCTGGTCCAAATAAACTGGGTAATGAGCCATCTTTCAAGAGCAAGCGTTCTGTGAATCCTGTGTTAAACTCCCTGAGATTAGAGAAGCAGTCGTTTGTAAAATGACGTGTTTGTGGGCAGGGTCAAGTTGTTCGCGACCAGCCAATATAGAGCATAGGCGGGAATTATACAATTGTGTTACCTGATTCGAATTACTATGAGTCGATTCTTTATTTTGGGAGACAATAACTTTATTTATCATGCACTTTTGGCTTTACAACTTTGCAGATTATTTACATTCACATACAGCTACATTACACACTGCATGAAAGGCAATACTGGAAATGGCATATGTGACCCTGGACCACAAAACCAGCCTTAAGTTGTATGGGTATATTTGTAGCAGTAGCCAAAAATACATTGTATGGTTCAAAATGATCAATTTTTCTTTTATGCCAAAAATCTTTAGGATATTATTTAAAGATCCTACTTTTTTGATTAGTAATATGCATTGCTAAGAACTTCATTTGGACAACTTTAAAGGCGAATTTCTCAATATTTTTGCTCCCTCAGATTCCATATTCAAGAGGACAATATCTCAGCCAAATATTGTCCTAACAAACCATTTATCAATGGAAAGCTTATTCATTCAGCTTTCAGATGATGTATAAATCTCAATTTCAAAAAGATTACCCTTATGACTGGTTTTGTGGTCCAGGGTCACATATTAGGGGCACTTTAAAACAGTACTCAAACCATTTCTGAGATAATTTGAGTTAATGTTCCTCTCTCTGTGCTTCTAGGTTTTGATGGGTGCTATGCCTATGTGAAATATAACGGAGAGATGCTCCCCTTCAGCGGCGAACACAGGACCGTCTCCATCTCCAAGACGGATCCCTCTGTGAAGATCGGCTGTCGTGGCCCAAATCTATGTGAGAGCAGCCCATGCTGGGACGGACTGATGTGCGTGAACCAGTGGTACACCTACCAATGTGTCCCTCCAGGTGACTGCACCTCGAACCCCTGCCAGCATGGCGGAAGTTGCATACCCGGCTCTCGTGGAGGCTTCACCTGCGCTTGCGAAGAGTTCTACACTGGCAAAGTCTGCGAGAGCCTAGTGGCCTGTCTGGGAGTCCGCTGTCCACAGGGTACGGAGTGTAAGCTGGGAGCCAATGGAGGGTTCATCTGTACTCCGAGTGCCACCACCGAGGAGATGGTACTGCCCATCTGGGCGGTTCCTGCAATCGTGGGGAGTTGCGCGACTGTCTTGGCATTGGTGGTTTTGAGTCTCATCCTGTGCAACCACTGCAAGGGCCGCAAGAAAACCAAAGTGCCAAACGAAGAGAAGAAAACAAAGGAGAAGAAGAAGAAGAAAAAGAAAAAGAAAGGCAGCGAGAATGTGGCATTCGATGATCCCGACAACATTCCTCCCTACGGAGATGATATGACGGTCAGGAAGCAGCCTGAGGGAAACCCCAAACCTGACATCATAGAACGGGAAAATCCCTACCTGATCTACGATGAAACCGACATTCCGCACAACAATGAAACCATTCCCAGTGCTCCCTGTGCTCCATGTGCCGGACCAGAGGCTGATATGGAACACTACGACATTGACAACGCCAGCAGCATTGCTCCATCAGATGCCGACATCATCCAGCACTACAAACACTTCCGTAGCCACACTCCCAAGTTTTCCATCCAGCGCCACAGTCCGCTGGGATTTGCTCGCCAGTCCCCTCTTCCATTAGGTGCCACCAGTTACACCTACCAGCCGACCTACACCCAGGGGCTCCGCTCTACGCCCCTGAGCCATTCGGCTTGCCCTACGCCCAATCCCTTGTCGCGCCATAGCCCCGCTCCCTTCACCAAGCCGTCCTCCTTCTACCGCAATACTCCCACCCGCGAACTCAATTTGGCACGCCGCGAGGGCAGCCCTCTGGATTTCCACGGCGAAGTTTGCCAGCCTGGTATGTTTAACTACGCCACCCGTTTGGGCAGGCGCAGCAAGAGTCCTCAAACCATGGGCGGCCATGGGTCTCGGCCCGGAAGTCGTCTCAAGCAGCCAATCGAGCAGATTCCTTTGGAGAGCGGCCCACCTGTGGGGTTGTCCATAGAGGAGGTGGAACGCCTCAATACACCTCGACCAAGAAATCCCAGCATCTGTAGTGCCGATCATGGGCGTTCGTCGTCTGAGGAAGACTGCCGTCGACCACTTTCTCGCGTTCGGAACCCTGCGGATGGTATTCCGGCTCCGGAATCCTCCTCCGAGAGTGACTCCCATGACTCCTTCACTTGTTCGGAGATGGAGTATGACCGCGAGAAAGCTGTTTCCTACAGTTCTCGCATGCCCAAGCTCTCGCAGGTCAACGAATCGGACGCCGATGATGAGGACCATGGAGGAAGGCTGCGACAAAGGAGATACTCCAGCCGGCGTGCGGAGGGTGGGCCAGCCAGTGGCCACAACACTCTATCGGAGTATCAGCACCACACTTTACCCCATAAACTGGGCCAAGGGTCCAACAACTTCAACTGGGACAACCTACTGAACTGGGGTCCGGGGTTCACCCACTATGTGGACGTTTTTAAAGACTTAGCACTGCTACCTGAGAACTCTGCTGCTAAAGATATCGAAATGAAGAGCGGTGATGGCTCCATCACGATTCTGAATGAGGGCGAAGCTGAGCAGTACGTATGAGAAGAGTCCTCATCTCTTCGCCCTCTGAGACTGGAGTCAGAAGCCATGGAGAAACATGTGAAATACTGATCAATTAAGACGAACTTAAATGCAGCAAGGCAGAGCGCTGATTCAAAACACCCTTCACAGAGTGCAATACAGAAACACACTAGGGGTTGCACAGACTAGTCGTTTGGTTTTGCCATTAGTCGATGTGTTGGGTTAACGTCGTGGATTATGCAAATGTGCATCCCTGTGGATCTGCATGCCATTATCTTCATATTGGCCAATTCTGTTTGTAATTTAGCGAACCCAGAGCGCATTGGTGCTGTGTAATGACTGAAGTTATCCAAGTGTTGCATTGAACATAAGCAGCAAAGACTGCTGATGCCGGATGCTGTATTATGAGTCACTTATGTTAAGATAAACAGCGATCCACGGACTAGTAAACAAATAGTCGTGCAGCCCCTTCCTACAAACACAACAGCCACACAATGTCTGGAAGTGGAAGCTGGGAGAGGTGCGGCACTACCACAAACACACATATGAAGTGAATCAGTTCTGGTCCATCTGTCTGTTCTGACTGAGATCAGAGCATTAAAATAAAGTTGGTCATAATGAAGGGTCATGGTGACCCTCCGGTGCTGCAGCCCTGGAGTCTGGGCTCCGTCCATTTGGCCGATTTTCCTGTGTGTTACTGCCTCGACCTCTAGGAAGCACATCCATGAGCTCGGTGTGAAGAGCAGGGCCATATTTGGCCCTGGTTCTGCAAGCTCCAGCCAGAATAGAAAGAAAAGCTCTGGAACCGTCCGCCAAGAACGGGTGTTTCTCATTCTGAATAACTGGCTGCCGTCTAAAACAACAAAACCTCCAGATATGAGATTAATCAGGCCTCTGCCTTCTGGATATTTGAGGATTTACATTTAGGAGCATGGACACTATGACTTTGAACTGTTGTTTGTATTGGTGTATTGCAGGTTTCGTACAAGCACGCTTGACCCGTCTAATGCAATACCCACCTGCTATGAGACTATGAACTTGTGTACATTTTGTATTAATATGGAAGCTCTTGGAAGTCAGTGTTCTCTGTTGTGTTTTTTGTTGTTGTTGTTTTATTTTGTTCAATGTTTTTAAAATGTACTGTTTCTACTTTTTTACTGTTTATTAACTTAAAGGTTCATGAGCGTTTTTATGGATATTTTTCATATGCTGGAAATGAGGTTCTTACTTTCAGCGGAAGTAAGATTGAACTTCTTATTTTTTACATTTGTTACTTATGTAACATCAGTATTTTCCACTATTTTGATAAAACTATAACAATGTCTGATTTATACGTGTAAAAGCCAATAACAGAATAAAAAAAAATATTTATTTAAAAAAGTTCATTTTGGTTTTGATGATGAGACTAAAAGCTCGTAATCAAGAGGATTTTGTTTTTTTAGAAAGCTTGAGTGCATTTAACCATAAATGACTCAGTATGTGGACAGAAATGAATCGAGATGAGCTGAATAAAACATTTAATAGCTCTGAGAGGCTGAAAACGAGGCCTGATACAGGACAAAAAAAAATCCTGTGTGACTTTAAAGAGAATTACTGTAGTAATATTTCATTAAAAGGAGACACATAACAGTTTGAGCAGCACATTTCACTGTAAATTGTTTTTATGAATCTGTCAGTGTAGCTTCACAAAGAGGCTGTTCAAAAAGAACAGATGTTTTCAAAAATCTTAGTGAGAGTTTCTCCCTAAATGGAGAAATTGTGGCATGTGCAGCTTTAACACTCTTATAATTTATAAGGATGTGTGTAATTAAAGGAGACTAATTATAGTGCTTTAAAACTAGAATGGAAGAATCAGCCAGAATGAGCAGAAGATCTGCATTGCTGAAACCTCCTAGAGCAGCAAAGCTCCTGAGGGATTTCGCTCTCTGCGGTTGTTTACTAAAGCAACACGCAGCTGATTTTGCACAAACTTACAGGAAACGACTGTGAATAAACAATCACACATTCCATAAACCAGCGTGTCACTGATGCTGCGGAGGCGGTTTTGGGCTACTTTAAAACTGTAGCTGCGACTGGATTTTTTCCTGTGGTTTTGAAGTTTTAACAATCACACAGATTTTATTACATTTATATTACCTACACATATGATTTTCATGCAAATGTAATAATTATTTAAATCACTTTCTATCCTACCAACCTGATGTCAAATTGAAGTCACGCTGATTTCTGACCTTTTTGAAAAATTTCAAACGTTTTTGGTTTTTTTAAAAACTGCAATTTTTAATACTTCTGCAACACAGTCTGAAGAATGCATTATTTAAAGCCACTTAATGAATCAATCAAACCGGATCGCAGACAATTTCATAAAATCACTTTTCTGTAACAAGAAGTGTCATGAAAGCATTTGACACATGGACTGTAAGAACCCTGTTAAAACTTCCCGTCAGAAGCAGCCTGATGGAGTTTAATAAGCCAAAAGGTAAATTCAGTTGATGTTTTAATAAGAGAACGTCTTTCAGGACAGTTTCAGAAAGTTATCTGACACTGTTTGTACACACCCTTGATTCTCTCTGGAAGTCTGCATCCGTCTGATTCCCACAATCTGCCCAACAATCCCGTCCAGCTCCTGTCCTCTGTCCATATGTATGAGGACACTTCTGAGGACATTCACGTGCCATCTGTCAAACACATGGCATGTAATCAGAGCGATTCTAGGGTGGCCAAGTTGAGTCTTTAAAAACTTTAAGACCACATCATTGTCCTGGCATTATTCACCAAAGACAATCACTGCAGAGTTTGATCAGACAAATGAGGTTTTGCTGTGGTTTATTTTCTAAATGTCTTGCGAGTTCATCAGTGAAGGTGAATCGGCACAGACTAAATATTGTCCAGACATGTAATGAGATCATGTGTGTGATTTCAGGCTGTTCTCCAGTATTCACATCAGTTTAACATGAACATGAGAACTAATGAAACAGCACTGAATTCATTGTAGATTGCGTTGTATAAAGGCATCTAAAGCGTAAATATAAAGACTTGTTTGCTGATTATTCTTACTCAAACAGGCCTCAGTTAATAAAGGAAACCAAAAAGCTGAAAATTAACTCAAAAATCACTTCTGAAGAGTCAAATTAAGCTCAAACAAAATAAACAGACAAAAGTGGAGAAATTATATTAAAGCACAGAGGAAAAGACAGTAAATAAGAGTTGGTTTATAAGAGAATAAAACCAAGGAGAACCAATTCCTTCATCAACACTCTTTCTGTTCCTCACTGAATACTGAGCTTTATACTCATCAACAGCTGATTATCGACAGCTGATTGGAGCTCAGGGAGAGAGGGGCGGGGCTAATGCTGATCGCTTGTACTTCTACACCAATCAGATGACCTAGAAATTATTTAAATATTAATTTAATTAGGTCACACACACACACACAAAACAACTTCACTGTCATACATACAGAGCAAAATATGTTGATAAAAATAATGTTGTTTTATGGCCAGTAATTAATATTTATGGTTGCCACATATCAGATATATTGACCCTTTTTTTTTTTTTTTGCTATTTGAGCAAATGGGAATGCAAAAAAATAAATTTATGGTAGTCTCCCTTTCACTGCTATAGAAGTTTACCCAACTATGATGACTTCCGCTGCTGAGAAACCCAGAAAAAAGGTCCATAAGTGTGTTTTGAAGATGTTCTGTCTCATCTTTTTTCTCTTTATTTCTCTCTCTCTCTCTCTCTCTCTCTCTCTCTCTCTCTCTATATATATATATATTTTTACACATGCATTTGATTACATCTGGATCCTGTGTGTGTGAAATATTCATAAACTGGTCTGTAACCCATGAGGAATCGCCTCTAGAAGTGTTGCAACTCTAAATACTCAATACATGCACACACAGATGCACTCGCAGGAGTTTTACTCTATAAGCATCTAAATTACCTTCATTAAACAGAATTCAGTCTAGTTTTTTTTAAATATGAGCAAAACATTAATCATGAGACAGACAGATGTAGAGAGAGATTATGAAAACAAAAAGACAACACAGAACACATGAAACTGTGCTAGATGTTAAGTTTTGTGAAGGAGGGCCACTGGTAGGAAGCCTTTGAGCTGCGTTTATGATCAATGTGCAAAAAAACAAAATCTGTAAAATATATATTTTAGGCAAGGGTGCAGGTTTGATTTTGGCATTGTGGGGACATAGCAGCAGACAACATATATTTAATTGTTTAATCAAAATTGCTAGGGACAATTTAGTAGTGTCTGATATTTGTAGGATTATGTCATATCATCTCTACTAAATTCTACACCCTTGAAAATCATAACAAGCAATGTTCAACTTTAGAAACTATAGTTCTCTCCTTAAGTATGAAGAGCTCAAACAACAGATTCATGAGTTCATCCAAATTTCACCAAAAAAGCTTATGGATGTAATTATAATATAAGTCAGACATTGAAGTGCGTTTTTGTCTCTTCTGAGGAATATTCATTCACTTGTTTGGCAATGAACCCACACAGAGACATTTTGACCAGTTTTTATTAATGTTTTATTAATATAACTTAGTTTGTGTTTCCTGCTAGATAAATTTCACATACATAAACACAAATCTGGCTCTAAATATCTCTTTTCTTTATTCAAAGTTGATCTAGACAAGTACATGGAAACTAGGCTAAAGTTGTTAATCCTAAAGCAGTGAAAACTGCATCTCTATATTCATCCTATGTGTTCTGGCAACACATCCATTATGATGATTTTCATAAGGGATGTGTTGCCAGGACATGGTTTTACTACAA
>JAFVLL020002985.1:0-61392 GCA_021397915.2 Tor tambroides | reverse complement strand
GGAACGAGTACTGCGTTCCTGGCCGTGCTATGAGCTGCACGCCTCAGTCGCTTCATTCGAAGAAATCTGAGATGCGGCGGCGGAGCGGCTGCTTACATAGCCAAACGCCCCGCCCAGTTTTGCAGGCTATGGCGGGCTGCATAGCCATAGGCTCGCTCAGCGCTGCCGCCGAGCCATTGGTTCGTTTTTATAGCACTGCACAAACCAATGGACGTGCAGTTTCACTGCGTGATTGAAAAGGCTTCAGTGGAAGAGGAAAAAAGAGTTTTTCCCATACAAGCGTCTTACGACGCAGTACTCGTTCCCATATCTCAGGGAACCGAGGTTACGATAGTAACCGAGTACGATATATTATCTACAGATATGGATCTATGGAAATCATTGCACCATATGCTGGAGTCTTGGACAAAATATTTTAAATAAGGCTGCTGTCTCTGTCCCCTTGAAGGTAAGAAAAGCATAACATGCAGTGTCTTGTGAATAATGACCCCATGGATGTGATTTAGCTATACAAAATACTTGCAGTGAGTGGAGAGAGGAAAGGTCATATTCACACAGGCCCTCTTGAATTATAATGAGACCTCCTGTTTTTTCTGCCCCTTTTTTCATTCTCTTTTTCTCTATTCTTCCATTGCTGTTGTGACTCTGTGTCTCATTAAACTATGCATATAGCGCTGTTGGCTTAAAGTGTGCAGATCTCTGTGTGAGTCTACTATTTTCTTTAATTGATTCACAGTCTTTTATGTTCTTTTGACAATGTGCTTTGTCGGGGTCGACAAGGCTGTTGGAAGCAACATTTGGAGAAAAACCATCATAATTGTGGCGTAAGCGTAATTGCATGGCTATGTATCATTTGTGAGGTACATGTGCAAAACTGACAAAGAATATAGCTTTTAATGCAGTCTGAACTTTAAATGCAAATTGTTCAGACTCACATTATCATTTCTTAGACTGTACTTTATTGCACTTTCAATAAGATTCTGTCAGCAAAGCAGATACATTAATAGTTATTTTAAAAATACAGCTATAAAGATGGAAGCAAATCAAGTGCCTTTGAGTGAATGTGTACTCTCTTAAATTCATGAGCACTTTTTCCCCAGCGTTGCAAAACTCCCACTTTATCATGCACTGGCTTTCGTGAGCATTATTGGCGCTTGTATTTACTGTGGAGGTTGCAGAAACCAACATGTCAACCAGCTGTAAAGAGGTAATGGATTTCTACTCTGAGCTAATCATGTCTGCAGCCCTGCTCACAAATAGGTTCTAATTCAGCTCTGTACTGGAAAGCCAATTTACTCCAGGGGAACAGTCTACAGCTAACCAGCCATTCCTAAGAAACAGGTTGTCAAAAAAGACAGCAAGAAAGACTGAGCCGTCTTATTCTGCTTTGCTGTTTAGATTTACTATAAATGCTGAAAATAAAGTGTGGTGTAATGTTCAAACATCTTAAAAATTGTTTGAGAAAGTCACAATTAAAAGTAAAAATATTGCATTACTTACTGCAAATCTTTTTGTTGTTTTTTAAGTACTCTATTGTTAGCAGGTGGCAGTTGAACAAATTATAATACACATACATTGCAGTGTATGCCTGCAGCTATGTATGTGTGTAAAAAGACTGAATTGGATCTTGAAAAATAACTGTTGTTTTCAAAAGGTTAATTGAATTAATCACTAAAATTTGATTAAGATAATTTGCCCACCTATAGGCAAATTGTGACAGTCAAAAATGTGATTATAAATACTTGACATCAAACAACATAACATAACTCATTTAAGTTCAAACATTTATTTATACATTTTAATTGACAAAGTAAAAATAGTGCAATGCCATAAATAAATAAATAAATAAATGAATGATGTAAATTAGCTAGCTTAACATTTTTACATGATCGTTACCTAGTCAGAATATGACCGAATTTTGATTAATATTGAAATATTGTTTTGTAACCACACTTGTATTTGAAATGATTTAAAATGCAAGGAATATTGAAGCTTTTTCAGCTGCTTGGGTGTAAGAATCTAAAATATAGGATAAACTATGCTTATTCTATATGCATTTGATATGCAGTTCTCTTTGGGTTTGCAATTTTAAGACAAATTCCGACTGGGGCTCATCTAAAGTTAGGAGTAAATACTCTTCACATTCACAGAGAAAGAAAGAAGGAAAGAAGAGTTTTAAGAAAGATTATGCACAATGAGTAAAGCATTGAGGCAGAGCATCTTCTTTATTTGTGAATATTATTTATGTGATATTTAAAGTGTCTTTTTCATTTCTTACATTCTTTTAACACTGTTGATGACAGGATATTTTATTTATTGTTTATTGCATAGCAACTAAATAATAATTAATGTAGTGAGTTTAGTGTACAGAGGTAATAAATAGTATAAAACAATATTTATACAGTGTTCCAAGGCAGGTGTTGGAGCCAAGAAAGAGATAAAAAATGATATTTCAATAGAAATATTAAAACATTAATCTCACTGATTATATGCATAACATGCATAAAAGAGATAGTAGGTCAAGCAAATCTAACATGTTTTTATGCCTCTATTTAAACAGAGACGTATTTGCAAACTGGAGGTTTGCATACATCTTTCATAAGACATATTTTGCTGTATTATCTAGTGCTACAATATGCTTTTGTTCTTGTTAGCATACCTTTGCATACCAAGAATGTGGTCACAATCAGTGTTGCCAACTGCTTTCAATTGAAAGTAGCTAAAACTGGTAGCTAAATGTCAATAGATGACATCATAATGGCAAATTCACTGATCTATATAAAGATGAATGTAGATCAGTGGGCAAGATGAGAACTTAGATAAGGTTTGTCCAAAAAGTTGCTATATTTGTCCCTAAACTTTTGAAAAAAGTCTCAAAAGGGGTGGGGAAGTCGCTAAATCTAGCTACAAAATAGCTAAATTGGCAACACTGGTCACAATGACAAAAAATGATATTAGATGATCATAGACACTTGTATGTCTGTAGTTCCTTGCACATGTAAGCCATGTGCATCAAGTAATTTGTAATCAAAACAAACATAAACATCTTTGCTGTGAAGCAGCAGCAGCAGTTAGAAAGCAAACTTAATGCATCCATTCCAGTAGGTGTCAGTATAAGGTCCAACACCACTGACACTATTCGGACAAATAAGAGTCAGCTAAATATGCAGAAGTCTCACTAAGTGCAACTTGTTTTGGTCTGGAAGTAATAAACCATAGTACTTAAAGTGATGACAACTTACTTTCAGATGTCTGTGCTATTAAACCAGATGTGTTGTTATATTTAGGTAAGTTACTACTGACTGCTTAGCATGATTTTCTTCAAAATGTTGCTCTGCAATGACAGTAGATGACCTGAAAGAGAAAAATGCCTGTAATCAAAGACAGTTTAAGCTAATAACCGCTATTACTTGCAGAAACATGTACACACATTGTGTTTTGAATTGCAAGCTGACATGTTTTAGAACATAAAGATGCTTGAAATCGAGTTTGTGTTGCTAGAAGCAGCTGTGTTTATGTACTTAAGTAGAGTATGTTTTGGGCCTTAGAATGAGCTTTTCGATTGCATTCTTCAGCAAATTATATACATTTCTGATTGATTACTGAATGCATTTGACTTGTAAAGCTTTACACCAAATACTGATACTCTACAATATATACACTACCAAAAAAAAGTTGCAGCATGAGTTGGCATACTGTATGTGGAGTGACACTTTGGAGAAACCAACAGATAACCTGTCCCAGGTTTCAGGCAGGCTTGTGTGCCTCGTTTTTTGAAGCCAATGTGCACAGTCTTTTCACTTCAGGGCCTCTCCTGTGCAAGTTGGAGCCCATCATGTCTTTCGATTCTAGGAAATTTAAATTAGACCCTCCACTGTCCTCAGCAAGTGACAAAAACAAGTCCATTTGGAGAGAATGCAAAAAGACCCTCCTGACTTGGCAGGTGTAGAGCACTTTAAGTGGCACACAATGAGTGCTGGAGAGAAATTTGGTCAATGTGGATGGAGAATGCATTCAGACTGATGAGCTGGAAAGCAGGCATATTCAAGTTGGCCGGAAGAATAATAACACATGATGAACAGTTTGTGCGTCATTGTCATATGGTGTTATTGTTAAGGACTTGCTTGTTTTAAATGTTACTGGTATGGGATGCTAATTTTATAAAGTGTAGGAATATGTTGTCATAGGCACAATAAATTTGTCCACTTTGGAGGGGAAAAAACCAAACAGATTTTTTCTTCAACATACACTACATTGCAACCCAACATAGCTCTATGAGACTTTGTCAGAATGTTTGTGCTGCTGGATTTCTGTGGTGCCACCAACGCCTTGTGTCATTCTGATGGGAATACATGCACGATTAGTGCCTCTTTTCTGCATAAACCAATGCCGACCTTGATGCTCGATTTGGTGTATTACTAGTTTTTCCACATATGATCAGGATGCGACATGGATAGGCAGTGGAGACATTGAGTAGATCACCCAGGGGATCTTAAAATAGCTCTGACAAGACGATGAAACAAATCGGGTAGAATCAATCACAATTAGGCTTGGAGCTCTTGCTTGACAAAATAAATCCCTTGCAGGTTTATAGAAGCTCTGCTGGGAACCACTACAGCAAATGAAATGTATTTTCAACCCACAACAACTGGCTTTGGGTCGTTGAAGGACAGCGCACAATGGCGGATTTGTTTTTATGCAAATGTGTGCTGACACCATACACTGAAGCACATTAACCCGTGGGTTTTGTTCTTTGTGCATATGCGGGCATTACCTATTTTAAGTGTGGAATTCGTAGAACATTGAACTGCAGGTATAAAAAACATGGATGGCTCGTCATTGCATAGATTGGCATAATTATGGTTTTTATAACATACATAATGGTGTTTGTTAACCTATAACCTAAGCACATTTAGAAACTATACAATATCTATCATGTTTGTGATTTAAAAAAAAGTAGATTCCACTACTCCGAAAAGATATTTTAGTAAAATAATATTTTCTTGAAAATATGATATTTTTTGTTATAGTTTTTGTTAGTAAAAACATGGTAAGTTTTGAAAAAATGTATGATCCTTGCTGTCAGTATTTTTTGAAGATGTCTATTGCGAATCTCTATATAGCAGAATCAGTCACCTGATTGTAAGTTAAGGTGACCAGATTTCTAATTCAGTGGCTTTCCATAAAATCTCATTTATTGTTATATATGACTTATCTTGATGACTTATCTATGATCTACAAAAAAAAAAAAAAAAATAAAAAAAAATGGGTCTATTTATTTATTTAACATTAATTGTTGTGGGTTTTATATAATTAAGAACTGATTGTATATATTGATTTTTGCAGATTGTTATAGTATGATAAATACGTGCAGTTAACAAATATTAAATACTTAAATACAATTAGAAAATGTTAAAAATATTTTCATTTCACAAACTCAATGTGTACTGTATACTGTAGCTACAGCTTCTTTGTGCTTTTGGAAATAGATCTGTATTGTGCCTAATTAGGATTTATTACACTTTAGGCTCATTTCGAGAACAAAGTATGTGCTTTCTGCAAATGTAATTAATTCAAGTGTAAAATTATATATTCATATCAGGGTGTACTTTCACCCATGTGTTAAGATGTGTAAGAATTATTGCATTGTCAAGGCAGAACGTTTGGGAATGTTTAACATTGTTTGCAAAACAACACTGCACACTGTTTGGGCCCTGTTACATCATACATACAAACACTTCAACATGAACAGTATGTGACTACCTTGAAACCAATAATGGTTTTATTTTGATAATTGATGATAATATTGTTCTGCTCTCATCGAGGTAAACAACTTCATAGCTAAAATGCGCAACCCAGTGTAGCTTCCAGTCCCCTCTGTTGGTGAAACTAATCACTACACAATTCCTCAGGTAACCAGCAGGCTTTTTTTGCAGTGTATTTGTGAGATGTTTTGAATTTGCTGTAAAAAGGGAACATTTCTGAGCAGAAGACACCAAAAACCGAGCTGAATGGGATGAATATAGTTTGGTTAGCTTTCTGATTTTGACTACAACAAGCCTGTTTTGCTGATGCACTTTTTATAGTCTCTCATTGTGTTTACCCAGATTCTCTATTACAGGTGGATACTGGATAATAGATATCCAGATACTGGATAGCTTGAGGATTTTGCTTCATTGCTGTTGTAGAGGTTGAATAAATTGATTTTTCTCAACTACGACAAGGCACAACACACACTATTCCACAGCAGACCATCATAGAAACATAAAAGAAAGCCCTGCAATTTGCTTCAAGGGGTTACAAAATCAATACAGGAACAACCAAGAAAAAAAGATCTGTTTAATACTTTGGCAATGCTAAATGGCACAGACAAGGGTGATTAGACAGAATATCCATGGTTTGAAAACATCTGTTTTATACTGTTAGATTTTAATCATTCAAATGTGCTAAGTGGATGTTAAATGCAACTTGCAAATTTGTGTATCTTCTATTTGTAACTTCTTTGCTCCAAATTCACATTATTATTATTATTATTATTATTATTATTATTATTATTATTATTATTATTATTATTATTATTTGTTGTTGTTGTTGTGCCTCTTTAAAGCCACTGGCTTTATTCCTCTATCAAAAAAAAAAAAAAAAATCTAATTAAATGGTAGCAGGAAAAAAGGTTAAAACATAAAGTGAATAGGTGGATGAAATAATAAATCTCAGATAAAGTTCACACCAACAATTAAAGGGCAGTGACTCAAATTAACATAAAGGTCGTATATCAGGACATCACAGCTGTCAGGGAAAAGAGTTCAAACTAACATCTAGCGAACAGATTCTTAGACCTACAACGTGTTTGACATTTTCAGCTTCTATTTAATTTAAATATTTAAAGTCACACAGATTTAAATTCTTGTAATCTCAATCTATGCTTGTCAGTATTTAAAAAAAAAAAGTCAAATTTATGTAATAAAGCAGCTGAACTGTTAAAGAAACCTATAAGATGTTTGGAACAAAGTACGATAATTAGTCCTGGACCTTGTATTATTATTATTTTTTTTTTTTTAATTATGTTTTTTACTAGTATGCATGCATTTAGGAAACCCTATTCTAATATCACATAGTCAAAAAGGACTTTACAGTGGTGCTACACCAGAATGCCATTAATCTACGTCACCTTGAGGTCACCTCCACTTTATAAGCACCAGCTGAACAGCCAAGCTTTCATAGAAACGTATTTGTAAAGTCTTACTGAGAGCTGATGTCAGTTGAGAGAAAGCACCTTGATGTGTAATGGCTGGAAATTTGTTAAGCATTTTGCACTACTTAATCAAAATCAAATGAGTATATTTGGTAGGATGACAGGTAGGATGGTGTCGTATGTAAAACTTAAGTTATTGAATGAGGAGCATCAAGGCCATTTCCAATTCAAACTACTAGTAAATCTATAATGCTTAGCTTCCATATTTTCCATCCTTTCAGTCTTAATGTAAATAAACAAATGCTCCAGCTCTCTAGAGAGTGCTGCATGTAAACTGTAGGCAAATGTATAAATCAAAATCAATCAAATTACTTCTCAATCAAGCACCTACGCGTGCCGCTTCAGTCGGCTGAACGCATATGACGTGGCGCTGAGTGGAAAGCAGCGTGTAATCTTGGGGTGTTGTGGCTGCGGTTCAGCGGTAAATTAGTCCCGACGGGACGCCATCAGAGCATGTGTTTTACACAGCAGGCATAACAAGCCTTAAGTCAGACATTTGATTTGAACGTCCCATAGCAAGCAGGAGAACAAAATGGATACGTGCGGGTTACAGTTTTCTTGAGTATTTCATGCATCAAGATTGTATTGTGTACATAGTATTTTGTTTAGACAATGCTCTGTCCTTCCAGGTAATAGCAATTGCAATATTTTATGAGATAAACACAAGAGTAAACTCAATATGTGAGCTGAGACCTCAACAATGATCAATCAGTATCTGCATTATTTACTGAATTTGCAATGTATGCTCAGAGAATTTGTTGGTTATAAAAATATTCTTGTGCATTCAAGCCTCAGAAAAATTGATAAATCAACACATACTGTAGAGACACTGGAGATATTTCAATTTTCTGATATTTCAGTTGTGTTTTATTATATTATATAGGTCACTTATCACCTCAGTATTTTAGATCCATAAACTCTTAACTTACTACCAATTCTCAGCAATATAAACAACATAATCAGATGAAAGTACAGTCACCAATTACTTAAAAAAATAAATAAAAACATATTCTAAATTACTCGTGCTGCGTTCTAAGTCTACATTCTAAGCCATTTGATAGCTTTGTGTAATGAAACTTGGTAAAATCTTCATTGAAGGCAGTCACTCATTCAGAAATTACATCCAAGTCTTATGTCGCAAAACAGTCACGGTTCATGTGAGAGCCAATGATATTTGATTTCATATAACTTTAATATTTGAATGTTTAAATGAGTGTGAGATTTAATCATTGCAGGAGGTCATAATCACTGAATAAACACCTAAATCAGAGTCCTCACAAACCAATCGTATAATTTCAGACTTGACAAGGTGAATTTCTGATAGATGTTGCTCAAATTGAAAAGCTCCAAATTGAAAATCATATCATGATGACAAAATTACACCCTAATATTTCATAATAATAATGGCAATTGATGCTTAAGGTTTTCATTTAAACCAATGAGCTTACCAGCCGACCGGCACAAGCTGCACAATTTTACACCTTACAAGTGAGAACAGGTTGTATATTCATATTGAGTGTAACCAGTGATAAAATGTAAATAAACACCAAGATCACATATTTATGCATCTCAGATATTTGTTTATGCCTATATTTAATCTCATCTGAGTTGATTGCACTCCATAATAGGCCTCCCAAATCAACTATTTTTTTATGCAGAAAATGCAATGCATAACCCATGAAATGCTTGAATTGAATTTCCATATTTCCTCATTTAAATACTGTAAGCTATGTTTCATCTACCAGCTGTGCAACTGTGCATCATCCACAGCCTTTAATAGCATGATTCACAATTTAAGTATTTATGTATGATACCAGCAAGCCATCCTGTCAGTGAAGATCAGTGAAATGCTTTTAATTCCTATGAGACTGTGGTTGGTTGTCAATTAATGTCTTCATGTCCATGATCACCTTTAACTGAAAGCAAAAGACAGAGGCCTTTTGACACTAATAAGTATAACCACAATTACAACAGCTTAGTCTCTGTTTTATCATTCACAACATGTCAAAAAGCACCCATTTGCGACACTACTCGCCACATGTAATAAGAATACGCCGTCACTCGTGTGCCACCAGCATCTTGGAAACCTAATTCACTATGACAATAAAAGGTTTACGACAAAAACAAAGGCAGATTGCACTTTTAATCTCCAGAAATAATCTTCTTGTTTTCCAATTTTTTCAGCCAGAATGAAGCTCCTGACACAGGTACCTGACTGGAGATTTTACAAGAAGCAATTTCTCTGTCAGACTTTGTCAAAATGCCAGACCCCAACAGGTGGCTAATATAATCTGCTCATGCACACGCAATTTGTGTGTGCGTGTAATGCTTTTGGGATCCACTTTCCAAAGTAATGTTTACTTTTCATTTTTCATCTTTGCCAGAGATTGTTCAGAGTAAGATAAAGCTCAAGTATCCAAAGCACAAATAAATAAATAAGTGCTTAAACAAGTGCAATCATGATGTTAAACAAACATGCATCCAAATACATCGGGGTGGGTGGATAAAAGAGAATCTCGCAAACAGGAGACAGATAAGCAAGTCTTTGTGGAAGTACTCGCCGTTCACATTAAACAAATGAGAAAGATTTTCATCTTGCTTGTTGAAGGGTGCTAGCGGAGGGGTGATCTAAACACATGCTTCGAAAAAAGATCGCTGTTATGTAAACGACAGGTTGGGAGACGCTGTCTCCTCCAGATGATTTACCCAGGCAATTTGTTGCCTTCTGCAGCAGCGGAATCAGACAGATTGGCTTAGGGTGGAATTAGATATCAGGTTTGGGAGGGACAGCCGAGCGTCTTTCATCACAAATTGCTGATGCTTTTTTTGCAGGGAGCTCTCAGAGGATGAGCTGTGGACGCTTCTTATTTATTTCTGCATCTGACAGCAAAGTCAGATGTTCGCAAACTCTTCGCAGTAAGTGAGTTAAAGGATTAGCTCACCCCAAAATAAAAATTCATCATTTACTCACCCACATGACATGTTTCTTCCTGGGACAAAACAAATGGAGACATTTGAAATAATGTACTACTCATTCATTTCCTGCATTCACAATGTCAGGCTTCACTGTGAAAAAGGATTCACAAGTACCTTATAAATATTGCTAATGGATCACAACAGTAGTCTATATAGGCTACATTTCAAGGGCCAGATTTACTAAACAGGACAAATTACCTACCTGATCTCAAAGTACCTCTGGGAACTTTTTCACAGGCCCCGAAATACGTACTAATAAGTACGTATCACTGCAGTTTCCAACAGAAATGAACACTAGAGGCAAAACATTGAGCACTTGTAATTGTTTTCGTACACAGTTATGATTACAGCTCCATATGTTTCACTTTCCAGACGTAACAAGCTTGCTCTGTGGCTCAGCCGGCATGGAATTGGACTTATTTGGAATCTTTGGGTATGAATCCCATAAAAACATGACTCATGATGAAAGAGCTGAAAGATGAGAGATCAAAAAACAAGCTAAAACGGCATGCTTGCGATTGCATTTTTACATCACATTCGTTTATGTTCATGATATCAGGCAGGTTTAGGTGTTGTGCAGATGGTACGTTATTTTAAAATGTCATAGAGCATTACAGTTATAGCGCCACTCATGTACAAAACCAACATCACATAAAACGTACCATATGTACATTCATTTGTTCCGGGGGTGAAAAAAACTTCAAATATGCCATGAAATGTACATGGCGGTACGTACAGTATTTCGAATCTGGCAAAAATGTCCACACAGGTATGTTTTTGTCATGAGATCAGGTTTCAAATTACCATGAGACCACAATCCCATAAAAGTGCAGATGGGAGTGAAAATTCTGCAGGTGATTGGTGCTGAAAGCGAGGTAAATTTTCTCAAAAACAGATGAAAGTGTCACATGTATGTTCTGTTTAGGTTTTGTTCTCCTGTACCGGTTTCATTTTTCCCATTTTCCTGGTTTTTCCTGTTTGTTTCCATGGTTTATGATTTGAATTACACACCTGTTTCCTGTTCTGTTGATTATGTCCCTGTGTATTTAATGCTGCCTTCACGTGCTATCAGAAATGTCCTATTTCCCACTTATGAAGTTGTGATTACCAGCTTGTCTCATTCAAGTGCTTTGTTGCTGGAAAGAATAAAATGTAGCATCCCATTGGTTGACAACCATATAAACATTCACCGCGCTAGAAAATCAGCAAGCTGACGATTCTGGAATTTCGGTCAAATACATGCTTATTTCACTGTTTATAAAACATACAATATGCTTTAAATGATTGTTCATATATAGCCTATAAATACATTACTTTAGCGACAAGACAAGGTGATGTAGTTGTTGTGAAAAAAAACAAAAAAAAAACTAAAATAGAATAGCATTAACCCCTCCACCATCTTTAAAGTTTATGGCCCACTCAACTCGGAAACTGGGGTATCAAAATGAGCTCCAAGTTTTCCAGTAGTAAATATAACTTGAGAAGCCATTCACGTCCAATTTCCAATTAGGAAACTCGTATTTAGGATAATTCCAATAGCACGTAAAGGCAGCATAAGCGCTCAGTTCTTTCTGTTCATGGTTTGGTGTTGTCTAAATTTAATGTGGTTGGTTTTCACTATTCAGTCTTTGTCTTGCGATTAATACTACACCGACCCTGACCAAATGTAAATGTGGCAGTAATTTATTATGATTGTTGTGAAACCATACATTTGGTGCTAGTTATGTGATGCAGTGTTTTGAGTGTGTTTTGAAAACCATTTTACAAGGATTCTAACAAAAGTTAGTCTTTGTTAAAGGTAGGCAGAGTCAGAGAAGCTGGCAATAACAAGTTAGCTTTGAAAGCATAATATCCCACCCTCCCTGCAAATCACTCTCCAAAGCCTTACCTCCTCCAAAACACATGAATGCACACAGGGCTTTTTTTTTTTTTTTGGTACAGTCACATTTTTCCAAGTGAGTGAACTGAAAATTTCTCACTCAGAAGAAAAGTTCCTTCACAAACCGGATCTTCTACTACTCTTATGACTGAGATTTTCAATGATTAACAACTTACATTTTGGTCTTTTTTTTTTTTTTTTCTTCAGTCAGTATGCAGCTTCATTCCTCATTATATTGAAAAGAGAAGCCAAACTATTTTTGAACAAATTGTGTCATCGAACAAAAAGAGTCATGGAACAGTCTGGAACAACATTAGAGTGATTAAATAAAGGCATGTTTGGGATGAACTACTACTTTTAATGTTTCCCCTCAAGAAAGTAAAGTTTTAAGAAAGTATAGGTGTAAGATGACCTCTGGATCTCCTCTTTATAACGACTTGCATTTAAATGATGATAAAAGATCAAATCAAATAAAATTAATCAACTCACTTAAACATTTAAGCTTTATCTTAATTAAAAGTGAAAAGCAAAAATGACCTTGAAGCTGCGAAATGAGAAAAATATATTATATGCTGCCCATAATTAAACTAAACAATCAGCACCGATGTACATAAACTGGTCTAACTCATAGAAATGCAGACATCGTGGCTTAATCCATCCTAATTCTGCATTTGTCTCAGTGGCGCACAGTGACAGCATTAGCCATATTAGATCATTCTGTCATGGATGTTCACTTCATCATTGTATGAAAACTCCCCGTTGCCCTGACAACAGGTGATGAGCATCAGAGCCCCAATGCTCTGAAGCATAAATTTAGATGTGACATTCTGTCGTTATTTAAAGGTGCTTACTCACAGGATGCATTGCTAGGTTTATGAGAAGCTAAAAACCTCTCTGCTCTATTGCTTTGTTTTACCATCAAGTAAAAACAGGCCTCTTCTACAATAATCTATTCCACATTTTCCCTCTCTCTCTCTCTGTTAGACTGTGTGTGTGTGTGTGTTCCTTTGATAGGCCTAGCATGTGTGGTAATTCTTGATAATGGACACAATTCTATAAAATATCTAGGACTTCTGGGATGCTATGTATAGGATTCCACTGGTTTCCTTTGAATTATTTATCCATTTCTGAATTGTAGATGAGTCATAGGGGCTTATGTGATAATTTTGGACTGGCATGATCTACATGGCAACTTTAAGATACACAAACAAGAGTGGGAGAGTGCATAAATCTTCATTTTAAGTAATACACAGACCGATAAGCAACAAAAAACTGAATTAATCACTTTTTAATCGGATGTTTCCATAATAACTTTGAAGTTGGTAGCCAAAATCTCCTACACTGGGATGTAGGCCCTGAGGGACTTCAACTTCACCCCACCATCCTCATCATTATGTCTTTCTTTTTCTGATTGACACGTTTTTTGTGTGTAGTCTCAGTCAGCATATCTGATAATTGAGTCCTAATGTTTCCTGTCAAGGCAAATTCTTCATCTTTGGCACCTTTTTAACCACACCACCTTTGGTATCATTCCTAGTCACCTCACATTGGGAAATTCTCCTTTTCCCCACCCTTATAAGAGTTTTGGCCTGTCAAAGCCTGACTCTGTCAAGCCCTTTAGATGACTAACCAACTGGCTCATTATTTTAAAACAGACTGCTGCAACTGATGGATCTTTTTCACTCAACCTCTCTTCACTGTAAACTCTAATAAGTCTCCTCAACTTTAAGGAAACTTTTTCCCCCAATTTAGTGGAGTAATGCTGCCTAACAACTTAACTCAATATAATTTATATACTGTTGCATTTGAAAAAGCAATACATAATTAAAATTAGTGATTGCTTCACTTAATGTATTTTTAGTATGCATCAATAGTTTAACTGCTTTTAATGGTAATTACATCCCAACATGCTGCATTTATAGTATTACATGCTTCAATCTTAATAACACATAGTGTAATCTAAAATATAATATAATAGAAACATTATTATAATAATGTGTAATAAATCATAATTTAATGTAAATTCAGATAATCATTAAACTATAATTATTTTACATGGCCAAGAGTATGTGGATACCCCCTTCTAATTAAGAAGTTATTTTAGGCCCCTTATTTCCATTAAAGATAAATATTAATACTATGACATGGCATTCTAGCATGTCCACAGTTTGGACAGAGCCATTTTCTGTTCCACAATGACACTGCCCCATGTACAAAGTGAAGTCTATGAAGCAATGATGAATCAAAGAACCCAAACCTGAACCCCACTGAGCACCTTTGGGATAAAGGCTAACTGCAAGTCAGGCCCCATCGCCCAAAATCAGTGCTTGACCTTACTGTTGCTCATGTCTGAATGGGAGCAAATTTCTTCAGCCATGTTCTAGAATCTAGTGGAAAGCTTTCCCGAAATGATTTACAAGCACATATTACACTCTTAAAAAAAAAAAAAAAGTTATTTATTGGCATCTAGGCACTTTCGCACCGGAGGAACTTTTTTATATTTCCTAGAACTATTAGCAGAAGTGCCTGCTTTTTGGTGCTTTCACACCGCAGGAACTAGGAATGTATTTAGTTCTAAGAACTAAATTAGCTTATATAGGGTCTAATGGTGTATTCAAGTCATGTCGGATAGATCGTATTTATGAGTTGAACGCACATGAACATCACCACAATGTCATTATTATGAGTGGGAAACTCATAATAATTTTCTTAAAGCCCAGAGTTTCTGAGTTGGGAGCGTGTCAGTGAGAAAACATGTCAGACGCAATGGATGCAGCCAGATATGCAGCATCTGTATTGATGGTAAATTTGTTGAAATTAATAAAATTATTATTATTATTATTTTGTTGTGTACAATAAAACTATATAATTTACATATACAAAATATTATATTATTGTATAATTACCACACAATATATAATGATTCAGTTTACATCACCTTCATAAACTGAATAAAAACACAATAATGTACATTCTTTATTCATCATTCAATTCAAAAAAGTTGAATTTTATGTAGAAAAGTTAAATTGCCATCTTGTTCTGACCAAAGTGACTTGAATGCACTTGACATCGTAATTACGACTTGTCATGCACCATAAAACAGTAATATAGGAACTACCAGTGACGTAAGTGTACGCTGATTGGCCAAACGCATATGAAACACCGACTACCTGGCATTTTTAAAAAGCCGCGTAAAAATATTTACTCTACGAAAATGGAAAACAGCGATAACGACATTTACCTGTTGTGCTCTTTTCTCAGCCTTGATGATATGTAACACTGCAAGTTGTCATAGGAGATTTAGTCAGATTTTCATGCTCTTTCAATAGTGTAAATTTTAGGGGTGTAAATCGATACAATATCGATTCTCATACCTAGCAATACGATATTTGCCGATACCTCAAAAAATTCTACGATACGATTACGATTCGATTTGATACAGGAGTATATCGATCGATATATCGATATTATGATATTATATACCTATTTTAAAAAAACTATCTACATTTTTATTAACTCACAAATGCAACCTGTACACCCTGTACCTCAATTGGGACATTCACAACAACAACAACAACATCAACAACAAAAAAATAGGCTTGCACTTTTTTTTCATAATAAAGAAAATAAACAATTGGAAAAACAATTCTGGCTGCTAATATGGGCTCAGTGCTAAAAACTTTTCTACAGATAACCAAATTACAAGCAATAGCAGAAAATAAATACAATAGATCAAAGACACCAATTCAATAAACAGTGTTTATTCAGGTTTTTCAGCTCAGTCTAAAATAAATTTTCAGGTACGCTTACAGAAATGTAATAATCAAATGTAAAATAACTGCATAGTCTTCACTGTATGAATTAAATAGCCTATAGATTAATCATTTTTGATGTTACAAAGGTTATTTAGTCAGGAGCAGCGAGCACTTGTATTTTTCTTTGACAGCATTAGATTTATTATTAGTTTCACTTTAAGAACGAAAACACGGATTTAATATACTGATACACATGCCTTTTCTTTCCCAACTGTTTACTTTAAGACATATGCCTAACCGACTGTGTTTACTAGGATATTCACCAAAACGTGCATTTTTGATGTAATTTTTTCTGTATTTATTCATCCATACACAAAAAAGCATAAGATAACTCAGTTTAGTATTCGCAGCTGTCTGTGTCTGTGCGCTTCAGATGTGTGCGCAGAAAGCTTCTCACACAGCACTCGACTGCTCCGCCAACAATCCCGAGCGTCTTTTACGCTCGCCATGTGCCTTCGTGAGTTTGAACGAGAACGCACGCGTTGGCGGTAATGCATAGACGGATATTATGTGAAAATGTGGACAGTGACAAAATAAAGGTGCCTGTTTATACTACAGATATCGATATTTTACGCGTGGCATCGATGCATCGTATCATCAGACATCGTATCGATGTATTGATCCATATCGATGAATCGTTACACCCCTAGTAAATTGTGCGTTTACATTCCATCTCCGTTATCACGAAACCCACAACACACAACAAAAACAGCTCTGATCAGGGACCGGTTATTGACGTTTGTAAATGCCGCAAATAATGATATTGCTGTCGGATGCTTCTGAGTTCCTGCTGCCTGTGCGAATGCAACCAGAAGAACTTTCACTAGAAAGTTCTTTGGGGAACCAAAAATGATTCTTCTAGGACATCACTGTGAAAAACCCTTATGGATCCTTTAGTGTTTGGGGGTCCACATACTTTCTGATGACGTACTTTCATATATATTCATATTTGAATGTACATAAACTAGGCCTATCAATAAGGTTTATATAATGTTGTAGCAATGATTTAAACTAGCCATTATAAAGTTTTCCTTTCACGAAATTCTGTGAGATTTGAGGGATGGCCTATCTTGTCTTTATGCTATGAAGGTGATGGTTACTGACCATGGCTAGCTCTGTTCTCACAGCGCTTGCCTGCTAATTACA
Source organism: Tor tambroides (assembly GCA_021397915.2). NCBI lineage: Eukaryota > Metazoa > Chordata > Actinopteri > Cypriniformes > Cyprinidae > Tor > Tor tambroides. The sequence goes on along the minus strand of JAFVLL020002985.1, from coordinate 44,321 downwards.
CAGGCATTAGCATTGCGGCCCTCGTCCCACCTTGAGGAGGGGACAGGTCTCCAAATATCAGCCTCAGATCTCATTAGACTCTCAGTGCGCCTTCCCTCTCGTGGGTGAAATGACATGCGTTAATGACGCTATCCCTTTTTCCTCTCAAATTATCATGCAGAAGAGTCAGTCTGTCTCTCCCTCTCTCACACACACACACCAAGGATGTGATTTCAGCACACCGTAGCACGCCGAGAGATTGCACTTCAGTGCCAGCGAATGGAAGAGAGGCTCCCGCTGTCTCCTCGGAGAGCTCATTTCAAGGAAATTATTCATGGCCAACCCCATGGTCTGTAATCACTTGTTCAGTCCCAAGAAATCTCCATTTGTTCTAAGTGGCTGTAAATGAATTTTTAGATGGGTGCTATGAAGTGGCAATATTTGTAAGGGACAATAATGTGCAAAATAATGTTACTGGAACACACTTCAAATGTAGTGAAGCTCTTATGGACCTATAGAATGAGCACGAGGTCAGAAAGAGTTTTCCATCAATTCTGTTTATCACAGAAAAAAAAATATTAAATCAAATGTACTTCCTGAATGGCATACACTTGTTCAAAAGTTTTTCTTTCTTTCTTTCTTTTTAAGAATAGTAATAATAATTAATAATAATAATAATAATAATAATAATAACTTGTGTGTTATATTAACATATTAGAATGATTTCTGAAGGATCTTATGTGACTGACTGGAGTAATGGCTGCTGAAATTTTAGCTTTGTATCACAGAAATAAATGACATTTTAAAATGTATTACTTTATATAAAAAAATAAAAAAATAAATAAATAGTAAAATAACCTCTTCTCTATTTTTTTCTTGATCACAGCATTTTTTCACACATTCCTGTTGCAGTTTACAATAAATGAAATAGAAAAAACTTTAACCATCACGTCAGAATTATAAATGTGTGCCCATGGGTTTCTTACTCTGGATAAATGGAGAGTAATCACTCATTTTACTGCAGAAACCTGACGGTTCAACTAATTAACTAATGAACAGAGACAGAAATAGGAGACAGAGGATGAAAAATCAAAGAGTACAAAGCAAAAGATGAGAGAAAAATGAAAAAGTATTGATTGTAGTCCAAGATCAAAGCCATAGAATTAAATGAATCTTTCATAAAGGACAGGGCAAGAAATTTCTTTGTTTCCCTCATCAGTATTCTGACCCTGTCTTATTAGGGGTCAAAAGCTTTAAAACAACATAAGCCTGCAACAGGAATGTATCAAAGTCTGACTGACTTGTTTGTGGTAATACAGTGACATCGGTTTATTTTCCATGAAACCTCAGGACCCGTGTCCTTGCATGGTGCCACAGAACGCTAGTTTTAAAATGGGTCATATGAGTGTTTAATTGAATTCTCCTCTCTCTCTCTCAGTGCACATCATCCATGATACACACATAAACACACACACACAAAGCAACCCCTCACAAACAGATCAGACTCAGCCTCTAGCTCTCTCATGAGTCATATCTTCACCTACCAACACACTCAGAAAATGCCACTTATAAGCAAAAAATAAGCTTTGAATGCCGCATATCAAGAGTTTTATTTATTGTATTGTCAAGGGCTCCAGGGGATAGAGTCTGAATTATAACCCTGAATGATGTGGTTCTGCTGAAACATATTTCAGAGCATTTGACTGCCAGGTAAATAAAATATGTTTAGCATAAAAAGGAGACGTTTTTGCTCCAAGCAGACTGAGTTGGTTTGTTATCCTAAGGAAAGAGCCGCTGTAGAGTCTGTTAAATAGATCAGCACATGTTGTTCTGAAGGACACCAGTGTTTGTGGTGACTCAATTTTTGTATATATAGACTATAACACCTAAAGCACCTTTTATCGATGTTCTTTGTGTTTAAATCTTGATGAAGTGTTTAGAAATTCACTTTTAAGAGCTTCAAGTGATTGAAAATTTTCTTTTGACTTTTAATAGGAAGATTGGCATAATTATTGTTTGCTTTCATGAGGCACGTCTCGTAATTAGCTTATGTATAGATTTGTTTTTTCTTTCCTTCTTTTATTAAACTTTTACTTTTATTTCAGATCAAGGATAAGTGTCTGAATAACATTTTATCAAAATAACTGAAACTACTTCAATACTATTTAATAAGTATCCAAAAAACACTTTTTTAAATAAAGATAATAAAATGGACAATCAAATGTTAAAGGAATCATTTACTAAAAAAAAATAAATACATATAAATAATAATAATAATAATAATAATAATATTATCTGGATAATTGGTTTGAGAGCTACATAATCATGTACAAAAATAATTTCACAAATAATTTTATATATTTGTGTTATGTAGCATGTTGTCAGTTCCTTACACAAGACTTATGAAATATCATGATGCTTATTTATTTATTTATTTATTTATTTATTTTTAATTCTGACATTAGTAACTGAAAACATTTATACAAGATATATAGATTCATGAAATATACTTATTTTATTTAACAGATAGAAAAATCGTGCATTTAATGATCCACATTAGAATTCCTTTAGATTTTATTACAAATTATGTCAGTTGACAGAAAAGAGAAAAGTTTGCTTCGAGAAAGGTTTGTATGCTTCATGTGATAGAGCCAGAACGAGAGCTGGAGAATAGATCAGCTTCATTCGTCCTTTTTATCGGTCCAGATAAGAGTGGCAACTGAAGTGTTGTTGCTCATGTTTATTCTTCGTGACGGGGAGCAGGGAGCTCTGCTTTGTTGTGTAATGAGCTTCGGTCCCAGCCACAAAGTTTTTGCTTCTGCCTTCAGAACCACTGATGCTCTAAACGCCAAGCACACGACTGCACCGGCATCACTGTATGATGTGTGGACCAACCCAACTTTGACTGTGAATACATTCATGAGCTCTATGCAAGCCAGCTCAGATCTGTGTATGGCTCATGCAGTGAAAGTCAGAGCAAATCTGTGGGGTACAAATGAGGGAGGGTTCAAAATGTTATTTTAAATAAACAGGGTAAGTATGACTGTGGAGAAGCAGGAACATGATAGATGTGATCATTCATAGAAACTCATTAAAAGAATGCAGTTACTGGAAAGAAACCAATCTATCAATCAATCATGAATGAATGAATGTTTTCTGCTTATTGACTGTCTGTCCAATGATATTAAATAGAATATTAAAAAAATAATATAAAAAGACCACTGCAGACTCTCATGACTGTTTCAAGGTCAGTAAGACTCCTAAAATAAGTTTTTTTGTTTGTTTGTTTGTTTTTTTATGATATAGAGAGGTTAATTCAGATTGTAAAATGTCCTTTGGTGTGACTTACCCACAACTTCATTATATTTCTGAATTAATAATTCATGATGAATGAACAAATTAAAATTTGCATCTTTAAAAAAATGTATTTAAAACACAACAATTGTACATGTGTATTCAATTTATTATTATTATTATTATTATTATTATTATTATTATTATTATCATCATCATCTTCATCATCAATATTTAAAACAGTTGAGTACATTTATTTCAGGATTCTTTGATGAATAGAAAGATCTAAAGATCTGCATTTATCTGAAATCAAAAGCTTTTGTAACATTATAATTTTCTATTCATCAAAGACACCTGAATAAATTCTACTCAGCTGTTTTCAACATAATAATAAATGCTTTTTGAGCAGCAAATCAGAATATTACAATGATTTCTGAAGGATCATGTGACTGGAGTAATGATGCTAAAAATTCAGCTTTTAAATCGTAGGAATAAATTTCATTTTAAAATATATTCAAATAATAATAATAAAAAAAAAATATTTTAAATAGCAAACATTTTTCATAATTTTACTGTTTTTGCTGTACTTTGGATCAAATAAATGCAGACTTGGTGAGCAGAAGAGACTTCTTAAAAAAAATATAAAATAATAATAATAATAATAATAATAATAATAAAAATCTCACCGTTCAAAAACTTTTGACTGGTAGTGTGTTTATTTATTTTTTTCTGTTTCTGCAGAAAATGCGTTTTCTGGTTTCAACTGCTAAGTGGTGCTATGACCATGGATGTTTTCATGAATAGCAGTCAACCATGCATTGGGCTAGATTTGACAGTTGCAGTCAGTGGAGAATATAAGAAAAAAACACCTGAATAATTCATATTCACAGGAGCAAATTCAGCATTTATGAATTTATATGTGTTTGATTTAGAATGATTTCAAGCAGCATAGTATGTTTTACTGTAGGCTATGCAGTACTACACCGTAATCAACTAATGCAAGCCCAAAACATTACCAGTCTGTGTGTTATGATGTCCTCAACCTGAGCCTGGAGCAGCTTGGAAGAACAGCAGGACAGATACTCAAGCACAATTTAGCTTGTAAGCAAATGATCCCCATCGCACATCCACTGATGTGCAGCTGACAGAGTGTGAAAGGCTTTACAGGGGATTTGTCGCACAAGTCTTATTCATTTCCATGCCCAATTAAGGGTTGGCGGCCGTGACATTGCAGACGCTCCAGTGAAGGAGCAGATCAATAATATTTCCACCTTTAGAAAGCTGACTCCCCTAAAGCCAGGACCACCAAGCTACTTTACCACAACGTCCCTCAGTTTCCTGGTCTGAAGAAGCTCCGTTTCCTGGCCTGGAGGAAGCAAGGATTCCTTGACACAAAATCTTTCCTGCTTTCCTCGCTCAATCCTTCAACTGCCAGTGCCCAGGGCCCAATTAACCTGAGCCAGCGTTTTGTCACAGCCCAGACAATACCCAGGCAACACCAACCAATAAAACATGCACAACACCGTCCATAGAGCCCCATTCATGCTAGGCCGACGCAAGGACAGGGTCATTAATTATTGAGGAATGGTGAATATTTCACGCGCAGGGAGAGTCATGGCTTGACCCTACAGACGTTTTCAAGGTAAATATTTAAAGATCGATACCTTGCATGTGGTAGAGAAAGTGGTCCCCGAGGGTACGAACTGAATGTACGAAGGAGAGAGAGGACGTTGTTTGGTGAACAGGTACTACTGTAAACTGTTTCTCCAGTGGGGACTCCTTGTGAGATGCCAGAAAACGTGTTGGAAAATCAGTGTTTTTCAATGAGCAGGTGTTCCTTTTTCTTCCTTTCTGTCGCAAAATGGGCTCTCAGCAGGAGGGGAGGATAGAAAATCCAGCAACAAATCCAAAATGTGGACTTAACCTCTCTACATGGTCCATTATGTTGAAACTGAACCTTTTAAAAGCTGGGGGATGACTAAGCCAAATCTATCAGCAAAAAGCACAGAGTGAGCATTGATATAGTTAAATGTCAAGTAGTGAGAATGTTCTAATTCTCTCCGATAACATGGCTGTGTAATATTCCCCACTTATTGAGACACAATGCAACCTCTTTGTTTCAAAAGGATACATGAGAGGTGTGGGTTGGACTGTTGCCTCCTGGTGTATGCTGGGAGCTGATAAACTGTAAGCTGCACTCTTTGATATGTGGATGAAATGTTAGGCACCATTTTTTTTTAGATATAAAAACGTTGTTCATTACTTTCATTATTTTTTTCTTTTCCGTTTGATCGCTTTTTGTAATATGAGGTAGTAAGGCTTTAACTAGCTAGGGCTGGCACTTTTAAAGCAACTTACAATAGAGGAACAAAAGCAGTTTGTCAAAAATATTAGACAGCTAGGTTTCTCAACCTTTCAATGACTGGTGAAACATACTCTCTCTCTCTCTCTCTCTCTCTATATATATATATATATATACATATATATAAGATGACAATATAGTCGTATTTGATCAGATAATAATGACATATTTCTTACACTTTTCACTAGATGAAGAGAAGTACTGTAAGAATGTGCTAATTGTTTTCATTTATAACGTGTCAATCAATATAACAATACATAAACAGTAAGTCATAAACAGTAATATTTACCTGTATATATTTGAATGCAGTGTTTTAGTGCATGAATAAAGACACTCACAGCCTTTTATGAACATTTCTGATAATGAAAGAAATTAAATGCGGAAGTGTTTCATGGAAATAAATCAAGCTTTAAGCGTGTTGATACCAGGGCTAATGCGGTGCATTCAAAATTTTAATTTGAGTGTGACTAAAATTGACCAATAAGATTTTACCAGAAGTGGAAAGTAACAAATTACATTTACTACTGCAATAGCTTTTTTTGTGTACTTCTACTTTTTAAAGTAATTTTTAAAATATGTAATTTTATTTTTACTTAAGAATATTTTGTTTGAAGTATAGTACTTTGCTACATTTTAAAACACATTAATTACTGATTAAAAAAATAATAATAAAATCGCTCCCTGGAAACTACTGCAGTAAACAATGGGAAGGAGAACAAACTGGCGCTAAAATCACAAGAAAGATGCAGACGGGCAGGCGTTATGGTGCAGACCCAGCTGAAAACGAAACCCTGTCATATTTTGCTGAAGTTCAACTCGAAGGAAATGAAGTAAACCCTGGCCGTATTTATGCTCTATTATGTAGTGTAAGCTGTGTTTGCCTAGGAGACCAAACTAGCAGCTTATAAAATCTCGACATCAACCCTTCGCAAGCATGTAGAGGTAAAGTAAATACTTGCATCATTGCATTGGTGGTTAAAATGAAGCTTTGACAGTTTAGCAAAAGGTTTTTCACAAATCAGCCAAAGAGACTGTGTTGCAGGGTGTGTGATATATATCGTCTGCGATAATATCGTAATCAGGCACGTGCAGAGGGGGGGGGGGGCGGTGGGTGCTTGAGCACCTGCCCCTTTTCCCCTTGATGCCCAAAGTGCCCTTTTGTCAAGGCAATTTTTTTTTTTTTTTGTAATTAAACGCCCTTTTGTGAAGGCCTGCCCAATCTAACTATTAGTAAAATTAGTTAATAATAGTTTAGCCGTAAATTAAATTATCCACATGATGACCTTTCACCTGACGATTTCATCCGGGACGATCCCTCACGTTCAGACACGCCTTTAGGATGCCTTGCCTTCAGTAACGTCCGCGGCTGCTGGTAAGTGGAGTTCTCAGCGGAGTGGTGTACTTCAAAACTTATATTATTGAATTATTATTATTTTACGAGAACGGCGTGAAGAGATCATGCACAGCTGTTGTTTATATTGCTGTGTGTAGCCTGTGGAAGCAATTAGCTGCAGCAAGGGGCTACAATATTTTTGTTCAATGTTTTCCTAATGACAATTTTATGATTAGTTTATAAAGGCTACTACGAACACCCTTTTCCCATTTTTATCACAGAATAATTCAAGAAATATATTTTATAGTTTCTATACTAAATGATATGTCAATCAGTACTGCATTTTTCATATAGTTTATTTATTACCTGAAGATAACTTGAAAAACACACATAAACCATATATTTTCGCAATCGTGTTTATTGTCTTCACGTTTCATCAGTAAAAACGTTTCTGCTTTTTATTCAGCTCATCTACAGCGATAGCCGTTTGAGTTTGTCCATATTAGGAAATTCCTGCAGTGCATGTCAAAAGTTTCTGCGCGAGAGCTCCCTCTGGCTTCGAGTATGAATGAAACATGCTCTGCACGAGAGTGCTCAGCTCTCCTGATATTCATATCTCCTCATTTTGGATACGAATAAAACGTCAGGTCATGTCTCTTTTAATTTAAATCTAGATTTAAATCTAGAAACCTCTATGTGAAAACACCTGCTCGAGCTTGAATAAAGTGCAGGGGACGAATTTACATTTTATTAAAATTTATATTAAATATTAAAAATGCAGCTAACGTAGTTCTACAGCACAGCAATAAAAACACTTGCTTGTTCTCTTTCGTTCTTGCTGTTTAATTGTGAAAAGTGTAAAGCGCTTCGAGGTGTCTTGTCTTTATGTTATCTGACTAAAAACTATTCATACTTTGAACTATTATTAATTCAGTATTTATTTAAAAAACGTAGAGTGCCTTAAAAATAATTATCACAACACTGGTAAAACAGGCTTGTACTGATTTTCTCGTCCTCCAAATTATACTTATCAATCCTGTTTTTATAATCATTATCATTCAAAAAATGAATAAATTCAGAACAGGATTAGAATAGAATTCTATTTTAAATAAGACAGGAATATTTTTTTCTACAACAACAACAGTAGTGTTTACAACAGCAAAACCACCATACCCTGTAAACTCAATAACAACAACAACAACAACAACAACAACAATAATAATAATAATAATAATAATAATAATATCATTCCAGAGTAATTAAGAGGTGCAAAAAATGTATTTAACATTTAAACTTAAAATGGTCTTTTCTGTTCTGTTTCTTTTTCAAACCTGCATCATGGCATTTGCTGCTGTATCAGTACAGAAGCATCCATATGCCCCTTTTATACTTTGAGCACCTGCCCCTCCAAAGGTCTCTGCACGGCCCTGATCGTAATTGTTGTTTTAACGATGTACGATTTGACATTATCAGTATTTTGCCAAAAAACCAAACAAAACACTCCTACAGAGTGCCATGAAGTCTAGATTAGACTAGTGCACGCGCATTTAGAGTGCGTTCTTTCACTGAGTGATTCAGTCTGTTAAAATGCATTTAGAATGATCACAAAATTGAAGATATAGGGGCAGAAAATGTATATATTTATACCATTTCATATAGTAAATCAATATCACATGAAAAGTGTCGTTTTTTTTCTCCAAAAATTAGCATGATTACATTTAGACCTAGATAGATTTATATATATATATATATATATATATATATATATATATATTTTACAACAGTTCAATAAACAAGAAGTTAATTAAGAGACTTGCGTTTTAGACACCATATTGCCTGTTTTTGCTCTATTTCGACAACAAAAATAATTCCAAACACAGCCACCATAGCACAGTTGTCTCTGAGCAATGACGGTGTTTCGTTCCTGAATGAATCAACCATTTAAATGATTCGGTTCAATCGCAATACAAATTAGCCACCTCATAAAATTTCTATGAATTGCCGTGAGATCGGGTTGGATTTTACAATAAACATACAGTACACTTTTACAGCACTCAGTATTTATTTTATTTTATTTTATTTTATTACATGATTTGAGGTAAGGCTAGTAATTAATTATATTGAATGTAAAATTAAAATAAATGGGGCTGCTTCTGCTTTTTATCTGTTTACCTCCATGAGACAACCCTGAATATTAACAGAATAAATTAACAGATTTAAAAAAAACAACAACAACAACAACAACAAAAAAACAACCTTAAAATCTCTCCAAGTAAATATTTAACAGTTAACTAATTTAATTTTAGTTAATGCATTAACTAACAATGAGCAATACATTTGTAACAGTACATATTAATCTTTGTTAACATCAGTTAATATAAATAATACAAATTCATTGTTAGTGCATATTGGCTCGGGTCCATTAAATAATATTTACAGACACAACGTTTGATTTCAATAGTGTATTAGCAAATGTCCAAATTAACATGAACTAAGATTATTAAATCCTTTAGAAGTATTTTTCATTGTTAGTTAATTTGAACTAATGTTAAAAAATGGAAACTTATTGTAAGGTTTTACCGTGAATCAGAATGTTTAATCTATTGACTGAAACAGACAGTTTGAAGTGTTTCATGGAAATGAATTAAGCTTTAAGCGTGTTGAAACCAGGACTAACGAAGTGCTTTATTTTATTTTATTTTATTTTATTTTATTTTATTTTATTACATGATTTGATGTAAGGCTTATAAATAATTATATTGAATGTAAAATTAAAATAAATGGGGCTGCTTCTGCTTTTTTATCTGTTTACCTCTGTGAGATAATCCTGAATATCCAAATATGTTGTTAAATTATTAAAATATTAATCTCAGGGGGTACTTAAAGTAAATATTTTACGCCCAAGGGGTTCAGCTGACAACAAAAAGTTTGTGAACCCCTGCATTAAAACATTGGCATAAAGCTGTTTAATTTCATATTACCAGGAATTCACAAATATAATGTACACATTTATGCTAATGTTCGACCAAAACAACAAAGAGAGAACTGCATCCTCATCTGCCAATCAAATCAACTTAGGTTTACTCTTTAACATGTCCTATGGCGTCCGTACACATCAAATGTTCTACAACACACGCCGTCATCCTTCCTCATGGCTTGTTACTGTAATGATTTATCTCTCCTAATGCTGTATGTCAGTGTGATAGAGAAAAAAAACAAAAAAAACAAAGTGCTCCTATTCAAGTATCGTAATGTGCTTCCTGGAGAACATTATTAATTAGCCATAGCATGGGTTTTCAAGTGCAAAATATGCTGTGACCTTAAAAAAAAATGTCAGTTTCACAGATCATTTTGTGCTTTTTAACTATTCTGAAGGTTTGCCAGACGAGTTGTGAGGTTGAGAGTATACACAACTGTCCACTGAGCTTACTTGATTAGAGAACCCTGCAAGGTTGTGTGTCCCTTCTGAATTCTTTGTAAATCATTTGCCATCTGCTTATATCTCTTCCTGTCCACCCCCACAGATTCCATCTTTCATTACTCACCGCTTCTAATAAATTAAATGTGTAGGACTTCTGTTTGGGCTGCGCGTGTGTCTGTGTGTGTTTGACGTTTGCCTGAGATGTATGTCTGCCAGAGACATCAGAATAACTGTGGCACCCCTGTTGCTCAGTGATAACCCAGGCTATTCGACTGCACCTGTTTCTCTGCGTGGCGTGGTGCTCTGTGAAAGTGGAACACAAAGTTTGGAAAATAAATATACTGTCCAAGTGGCACTAATGTGGTTCAGCTTGTGCATATTTATTTGGGTAAAAAGTGGTTGTGTATGACAAATCAACACAAAGAGACTGTTTCTTCCCTTTAATAATACTGCAATTTGCCATAGACCCTTAATTACCGATACAAACTAGGAGGAAAGTTCTGCAAGTACTCCACTGACACAAAGCACTTAATCATGAGACTTTAGAAAGAAAAGTAAACACACTTTCTTAGCTTGGTTGAATTTCAATGCAAATTGCATGCCTGGCATAGTCTGATATAAGCACTAAACAGAATTCACCGAAGTTATTAATTGTAATATCATATTTTTTCTTACTCCTTGAATATTAATCATGATTTTTACTTTGTAAAATACTGAATACTGGATATTGTATAATATATCTGATTGTATAATATATATTGTATATCTGATTTTAGTGACCTTGATTATTATTATTATTATTATTATTATTATTATTATTATTACTACATTTAATTTATAATACAAAGTATGAATAAAATATGTTTTGGGTTATGTATATGTTAAGGGTTAATTTTAGTTAATGCATTAACTAGCAATGAGTAATACATTTGTTACAGTACATATTAATCTTTGTTAACATTAGTTAATATAAATAATACAAAAATTCATTGTTAGTGCATATTAGCTCGGGTCCATTACATAACATTTGATTTCAATAATGTACTAGTAAATGTCAAAATTAACATGAACTAACATTAATAAATGCTTTAGAAGTATTTTTCATTGTTAGTTCATTTTAGCTAATGTTAAAAAACAAGGAACTTTATTGGTTTTACTGTGAAATTTCATAATCTGTTTTTGATTATTCGCATACCCGTGATTATAGAGGCTTACATACTGGGAGTCATAAAAATCCTCTATCACACATGCTCAAGGAGCAGTATGAAATGAGATGATTATTTCACATCATGTATCATGTAGCCTGGGGTCAAGATACCACGGTAAATGAGGAATGATTATTCATTACATGGAGCCTTATCATTGGCTGAAGAGAGAGCCTCTTCTGCATGTCACAAGGTGATCCTGAGCATTCTATTGACCTGCACGGGCAAAGAACTGATGTGTATAAATTGGATCTGTAACAACTATGGACGTTTAGTTTCAGACCTGGTTGCGAGAGTGAATTTGTGTGCGCTAATGTGGTGCTGGTCGATGGCGGATTCATTTTGCCATTTAGCCCAGGTCTCTTCCTATTATATCATTGAAATGAGAGTGCCTTTTCATTCTGTCAGCTTGGTTTAAAGTGCTCTAAATATGGGCAAAAGGCAAAATTTCAAAACTGACTGTTCAAGAGAAGAATACAAATAAAGACAGATTGCAAGTGAAATACAAAAGTAATGTCATGTCTCTGTGGGGAAACGATGCTTATTACAAGTCTGAGGGAAACTTTAGAAGGATTTAGATCTATTTATGTTGTGTAGGTTTAAAGGAATAGATCACTAAAAATAAATGTTGTGATAGACTGTAGATTGCGATCGCAGACATGTCCGAGTCCTTCAGTTCAGTTTACTGGTGACTGGTTCAACCATTAACTGACTCATAACTCGAGAGAGAACCCTTATCAGTGTACTACTGACTTAAAATACTACAATTGGATCACTGTTATATTTCCAATATGTTTTATTTGTTATATATGCTTTTCAGCAAATACAGAAACATTTGTGCCCTTTATGAAACCCTCAACAGACAGTTGTCATGAAAAACCGGCATCATAGGATGATATACTCCTGGATCCCTGTTCAAGTTTGTTTTGAAGAATGGCGACTGGTTTAAGCTGGTTATAAGCTGGTTATGAGCTGATTTAAGATGGTCATCTGCTGGTCCCAAGCTGGTCCTAAGCAACTAGCTTCTGCTCAGGACCAGCTTAAACCAGCTCAAACCAGCGGCCATGCTTCTAAACATACCTAACCAGCATATGTTGTTTTTTTCAATAGGGCTATTGGCTCAATTTGAGTCTGAGTGACTGTCAGGCACGTCTGAAATTGAACTGTGCTGGCTCGACCCACGAACTGGTTCAGTCAGTTCCATGTGATTTGGTAAAAAAAAAGAACTGGTTCAAATAATTGATTCTTTGTGATCACTATTCCATACAACAGTTAATAGTCACCACTTCAGAATGTCACTTGAGTCCACTTGACTGCTACATCTTGAAACTACTTCCCACTCTTAGAGGCTCCCAAAGTGGATATACTGTCAGGTTTTATTAAAGGTTCAACCTCTTATTTGGACGTTGCTGGTTAAACAAGTTCAGAAGCATAATGTGGACACCAGCGTTCAATGTAGGAGACCAGCAATCAAAATGCAATGTTTGCTGGTCTTGTCAAAAGGGACATAATTTTGCTTTCCAAACAACTCTAGACAGCATCCCTCGGGCAACCTGGGTTTATGGGCCACTAGGCTGCCATAATGTTGGTATTTTTTTATGAAATGCATGGTCACTTAACAGCATTACCCTCAGCAGAATGTTACATAATACACTGTAGCTCCTGTGCACAGAACTGTAGACTGTATCAATACTTTGTTAAACACATTTTATACAGTAGATTGTGACACACTGACATTGCGTTTTACAAAAAGAAAGGAAACCGGGTCCAACATAATATTGCACTGTTCTATTTCATGCACTATAACAAAATAATTTCCTCTTTCTGAAACAAGTCCTGCTAATGGTTTTCTTGGATGGATGCCAGAAGAGACAGAGTGGATCCATACTCCATTAAACAAAACAGAAAAAAAAGAAAAAAAGAAAAAAGAAAAAAAAAAAACAACAACAACAACCCAAAAACCACTGAAACTTGCACTCAGTTAAGGCAGTTATTACTGTGAATGCTCCCCAGGACAAACACTCAAAAAGACAAATTACTTCTGAATCACTCAATGAAATACGGTGGAAATATAATCACTTTTGCAAACCAAAAAAGAAGCTTTAATTCTCCAGTCTTCATGTTATACGTTCCTTCAGGCCTTCTTGGTCACAAAAAAATTATACTTTATACATAATTAATAATGATACAGTGATATCATGTAAAATTTAAGCATAAAACTTTTATGGTTCCTCAGTGTTACTAGTTTGATGTATATTTTAATGTTGTTCCTCAAGTTGAATCAGAGAACAGACTAGTGCAATCTCAAACTAATGGATCAAGGTTTACTTTTCACAGCAGATCTGTGAAGAAAGATTGGGGGATTGGGAAAGAGACAAAGAGCAATTGAGTGTGTGTGTGAAAAGGAGAGAGAGAAATTTCTCTCAAGCATGCCTTGTAGCAGATGACCCCCAGAGTATTGGACCTGGCAGCTCACTACAATTATCATTCAGCACAAGTGAAGCACCCTGTTTGATATCTGCCAAGGTAATTTAGTGGGAGAGATTGCGCTGTGTCCTCTCGCTCTGTCTCTCTCCTTCTGCCTCCTTTCTGCCTGACAAGCAGTCTCTCCTTCCCTCCCTCTTGTATTCATCTCTGTCTTTCTCACTCGTCCCTTTTAACTCCTTATACCTGCATGGAGTTAAAGAGCTTCCAGCAGCATGTTGTTCAGTCTGCCTCTCAGAGGCGAGATGGAAAGTCCCTTCCAGAGCGCTTATTTGCGGCTGGATGCCTGGTGAGAGAAATTAAGTGATATGGAGTGAAATTGTTTTCCCATGGTGCCTTGGCCTCTCACCAGTGTGTCTGATTACTCCTCTTTTAGGAACTCCAAACAGGGCTGAGGTCTACAATACAAGATATGCCTATCAATACAGCACTGGACACAGAAAATGAGCCGAATGATGTATGGGACAAATCCCAAAGTGTTGTTTAGGAGTTGGCGTGAAGTCCTGTTTAGAAAGAAGCCATAATTAGGAGCATGGCTTTTTGTTCCCCTGGAGGATAGTTTTCTTCTGAACTCTGACCGCAGTTGCTAGCATTTATGATCAAATGAATCAAATGCAAACATAATGTAAAATGTAAATGCATCACCTTGTGGTGACTTGTTCATAGTCTTTTTATCGATATGGATGAATCTACTGTTACAAAAGGGCATCAGGAATTTCTCCCAAAAGATTTTTTTAGGCAGGACAGCCCATTGGTTTGTCTGCAGATACATCTTTATATCTTAGTTTGACCTTATCTCCTGTGCAGTCTGGTTATTGATCATACTCTGTAGAACAAAACAAGGACCCCAGATAACATAAAGTGGCTGGACATGCTCGGCATTCGGTTGCTGTGTGATAAAGTCACATTAGTGAGTGTCTAGTGTTGGTGCGTTAATGCATTATGTACGTGCTGGTAGTATTTTTTTACAGGCAATAATGTGTGTTCTAAATGTCTCTCTTAATGGGATTTCCAGGAGAAAAAAAAAAGAAAGAATAACATACATGTATTTACAATTAAGGGGCATTATTTTTTTCCCTTAGTTTTGTGTGTGTGTGTGTGTGCGTGCGTGCGTGCGTGCGTGCGTGCGTGCGTGTGTGTGTGTACTTGTTTTTTCTATCCTGGTGGGGACTTAGACCTGAATACACACAGCCTCATGGGGACTTGTATCACGGTGGGGACCTAAACTGAGGTCCCCACGGGTAAACAAGCTTATAAATCACACAGAATGAAGTTTTTTGAAAATGTAAAAATGCAGAAAATTTTCCTGTAAGGGGTAGGTTTAGGGTTGGTGTAGGATGATAGAAAATACGGTCTGTACAGCAGAACAACATTATGCCTATGAGAGTCCCCACAAGGATAGCAGAACAAGTGTGTGTGTGTGTGTGTGTGTGTGTGTGTGTGTGTGTGTGTGTGTGTGTGAGCTTCTCTGGTAGTGGGGAAAAATGTACTTGTATGTGTTTCTGTGTATTAACTGTAAATTGCTGAATAAATGCACTGAGGTAAATATGAAAGAAGTACAGTAGTACTCCTCAGGTAAAGACTGAAAGAACTGTGGAAAATAAAATTTAGTTAAAATGTCTTCAGATGGAGTATTTCATTCCTCTGATTTATTCTTGGTGTTATTATTATTTCTTCATGGAATTTTTTTCAGGACAAGAAAAAAAAAAAAAAAAAGTATTGTTGCAATTTTCTTGCCATTTCTCAGAAGTTAAAATGAGTTTCCCCTCAAAAAATTTTGGCTGTTGTGGAAATGGCAGTATGCTGTGCTATGACAATGTTCCAGTTCCAAGTTATGTTTTCCCCCTTTAATTTAAAGTGTTAGAATATTTTCTTTTATTCCAAAAGACTATTGTTTCAGCCATGCCATGTGAGTTAAAATGTATTTAATTCATCAGGTGGTAATGAAATTTGTGAGAATGTTTTAATGAAAATTATATGTATCGAATTTTTCAGTAAATGGCTACTTTTTAAAAGTTGAATACAATAATGTCATAAATATATTCTTCTTTTTTTTCTATTTACTGTTTCTCAGTTTTTCATGTTTTCCAATGTTTTTTTTTTTTTTCTAAAGTGCCCATAGTTACATATTGCAGTCTAATCCAAGAAGATTTAGTTGAGTGTAATTATTGCAGCAAACAAAATCAGAAGGTCAAAACAACCAAAGCACAGACCATGCAACTTTCAGGGTTGTACAAATTCAGTAATCACAGTACTCACCTTTTGTAACCCTGTGTGCCACTTCAGCGAAAACTCATTCAAAACTGTTGATAATTGCAAAGTAATTCTCAACATACTTACTCAAAATTAGCCTCAATGTAAGTGAAAGTAAGACCCACTCATAAAGTTTTGTCCCAGGCCCAATAATTCCAGGCAATGGCTCATGTGCCTCATTTTTTTTTCTTTTTTAATCTTCATGTAATCTGCTTCTCATACAAAATGTAAGCTCATCATGTAAAATCAGAGTACAAATGTGTATGCTTGTAAATGTAAATTCAAAGTGAATAATGGCTTTTCATGAGGGGGTAACCTGTAGTTTAATAACTGCCCTATGCACTCATGTGTCATGTGCTACATTAGGGGATTACACAAAGAACTAATGGTTAAACTGCTCACCTAGTCTACTAAAGGCTTCCTATATCATGAGCAGATAGGTTTATACTTTACCATTGTGCTCACTGTCACAACAGAATTTTAATCCTGACAAGACTTTAAGGCAAAGATTAGGCAGGAAATGGCTCAGCTGGAAACCTATTGTTCCCTTCTGAATCACCGGAATGGAAGGACTTGAAGTATAGAAAATAACACATTAAAATTAAAAGAAAGTGTGTATATCCTTCAAGACTCCTGCTGTATGTGAAAGATTTTAATTAATTATATGGACGGAAGCTGTTATAAAATCAATGACCTCAGCCGATCTTAAAATACATCATTAAGGAATGACTCACTTAGAATTTGTATTTTTTGCCATTGATTTTGCTAAGTCACAAGTAAGCCTGGGTGACTTTTATATGCTGACTTTCACTGTACAGTGACAGAAAACAGTTCACAGAGAAGGTGTTTTTACATTCCACTGCACTGCTTTTCCATTGTTTTCTATGTAAACATGTCTAGAAGGCCTATGGTGTCGACAGACCCTTTTTACTAAGGTACGAGTCCCAGCGAAATACTGCTGTGCCCCAGTGAAATATTACTGACAAATCAATATGTGTCGATGGGATTGATGTATACCAACCTGAGAATCATTTTCTCTGATTTCAGCAATCAAGTCATGTGTTTTCTATCAGCTGTTTAGAATCAAAACTAGTGATGCCAGATTTCAAATGAATCACTCTTTTGATCTAAATGGTTTTGAAAAAAGTCTGAAATGTTCACGACATCCAGTTTGATTTATTCTGACAGTTCACTCAAGCATTGAATCGTTTGCAGCTGTTTCTCAGTAACAGGATATATAAAGTAGACAACAAAAATAGCACTTGAAGAAGTGAATATTAACTTATTGTAGAAAACAAACCATGCAAATGTATTCTATCATTTGTCAGTGACGAAGTGGCTCTATATTGCATGTGCAGCTTGTGAAGACTCTGTACTGCAGATAAAGATGTTTAATATCTATCTATACCCAAAACAGTATTTTTAAAAAAAGTATCAAAATATGGACACTTTTTGATGGGGGGTGAATGCCATAGTACTGATCAAAGCCTTGAAATGTTCCTGTAGATGGCCACATTTGAACGTATAAAATATACTGTTTTTTTTTTCTTTTTTTATGCAAAAACTTGTTATCGCTGTACATATGAATGAATACCGTACATATGAAAGCTTCCAGTTCCAAATAGTCTTATTGTTTCAGGATTTTGAATATGCTAAACCCGTTTAATGCTTTAGGTAAAATGACCTCGCCTATGCAGCACAGACATTAATCTACCCAAGGAGCTCAGTGAGATGCATATGCCTAGTGCAATGCATCACATACTCATACATTTCAATGTGCTCATCACATTTTAAAATGTTTAGCAGGGATACTGTAACATCTTTTTTCATCTTTTTTTTTTTTTTTACCCCGTGTGAGACAGCAGAATTGGATGGTTGTGGTTTAGTAGAGGATTTGTTAGTGTATTCCTCTTAGTAAAATGACATATTGATCAATATTTCATCATGCCATGCATGCAAGGAAACACTTGTTTAGTATTATTAGTACCTTCTCCTTTTTTCTTTAACAACAGCAGATGACATGGACAGGTTTGCACTAAGCGTCATGTCATCCAGCATGACTTGGGAAAGATCTCAAAGAGAATGTGTGCTTCAATAAAAGCAAGGAAATCTAATCTTTTGTACAAAAGATTTCACATGCTCAATGCCACATGCTTTTTTGCTTATTAACCTTGAAATAGTGTAGAATCTTTAATATGTCATATTCCTATTGTAGCATTTCTTTTTGTGCATTTTTAGATTCCTTTCTGCTTATTCCAAGGTTTAAAGTAGTTGAAGCTTAAAATCTCAGACGTTTGGACATTTTATATATATATATTTTAGAGTTAAACATTTAACTGTTTGTCACCACGTACTATACAAAATGTATAGTACTTATCCTCATATATGAGAGAGAATGACACATAAAAATCATAGATTTTACGAAGAGAATTTGTCCTTTTCAGACACATTTAAATGTGTCTAGTGACCTTAAGTGACCTCAGCTCTGTTCAAAACCCACAGAAAACATGGTAATATGCACGAATCACCAAATTATTCTAAACTTTTCATTAAGCGCCAAATAGCAGGTTTCACAGCATGCCCATTTTCAACTGTAGGAGAAAAGACAACAGTGAAAGAAAGATAGTCTGCCCTCTCTGATCATTTTATTAAAAAATAGAGAAAGATACTGAAGAACTACAGTGCAAAATAAGATTCTGCCCTTCGCAGCTTTGATTACCAGATGGCTATTAAGACAATGATTCATTCAGATAAAGCATGACCCACTTCGAGTATGGAAAGACCTTTCCTTGCTTCAAAATCGTGAATAATTATGTATTACATTCATATTTGCTTGCCTCTGCATGTCTCGCTGGTGATTTTTAATTGCGTTATACATTTTAGAAGGTGTATATGCAAAGTTTGAAATGAAATATTGTAGTATGGCCTACAGTTTATCCACTTTCATCTCCATTGCTTTTCCTAGGTCAAGCCAAGTGAACTTCAATCTCATATGACATGCTTTCTTAAGACAGATGAAGGCTATCCACAGTTTAAAAAGGATTTTCAGTAGAATCACCCACAATAGTGCAGTGTGCATCTGTGGTTAAAAAAAAATCTCCATGGGCCACTATAAAGAATTAATCTTCCCTTCAAGAATGAATATCCATAAAGAGCCTTTCCATATTTTAAAGATGTGCATTTAATTGGCTAAAATGAGCAAAGTTATACTCCAGGCTTTGTAATGAATTTCTCCTTGTGAAGATTGTGAGTCATCTTATTCATTTTCTACACTCATTTCTTCCTTTCCCCCCCACTTAGTCCTGAAGCTGTGTTTCAAAGCTCAGCAAACAGAATGGGACTTCAAAGTTAAGCAAAGCAGAGAGAGAGAGAGAGAGTTAAAAAAAAAAAAAAAAAAAAAAGTAAATAAATACCCAGCAGACATTCATTTCTCGGCATGGTTCTGGCTGTGAGTTTCAGGCTCTTTAGGGAGATATGGATGGATTAGCAGGACTGAAAGTGCTGACCGGTGCCGGCATTTACTCTCGAGGGACTGCACAGGGGAGAGCTTCAATAAACAAGGTCAGTTGTAGTATTAAGCACCACCACACACTGATTCTGCCATCTTATCACCTTAATATTTTAATCAATCAAATCCATCTGTGATACTGCAGCTCCAAAATGAAGCACAGTGGGATGTACTGGTGGTGTTATTAATGGATCCTGTGTCAATGAAACGGATGAATTTATCATTTTTAATGATAAAAAGTGATTTAAATTGGATAACATGAAAATAAGTAAATAAATAAAGTTGGCATGAAGTGTAAATTGCAATCTTCTCTTCTTCTTCCCTGTCGTGACACATATCCAAGTGAAACAGCTTCTCGAATGAGGAAAAATTAAGGGCTAAACTTGATTTTGTCCATAGGAAATTGACTGGATCTTTTGTTAATTGATGCGATCTCATGTAAGGGACAGTTTGCTGGAGGGGATTGATTATTGGCCAGTCCTCACGCCGGTGTACCCGTCATTAGAGAAGAGATGTTGTTGCATGGGGAAGCGGAGGGCACATATTTGAGTCAGTTTTATTTAGTAGTCACTTTAAAATAAAAATAACCCAAAATGCATACAGTATAAGCATCCAGTTTGACTCTGTGTCTATTTTATAGTCTGTGTCTATTATATGAGGTTAATTTCATGACTTTTATTTTGAAAGTATCTTGTTTGTGGTTCCTTTCACTGTTGGGTGCAATAATCATCAAAACTGTTTTTTCTATTGCAAAGGTTGTGTCTATGCACATATGCAGTCTGATATCTTCAGCCACTGTGTCTCATCTTACTGGTTCCCAACAAAACCAACCAAGATTTCAATTTTTTTAAGACATGTCAAGACAAAACAGTTACCAGCTTAACTAAAACGCATCATGAGACCCCTGTGCTCTGTTTAATTCTGTTGCGCACTGTCTAGCTGCCTTTAAAGCAAGAACACGTTATGTGTCAACAGCTGTCTGATCTCAGTAAATGTGGTTTGGCAAGAAACATCGCCTGTATAGCAGCTGTATAGCAGCTGGGGCTTGCAAAAACATGAAGGTGGTACTCCAGGCTTGAACTATTTGGAAGATTCCTTATTAGGGAATAGGTGTGTGCCTGAACCCGTATACCTTATTCGGAAACGGATAATGGCTTCAGAAACGAATAACGGATAACGAATAATTCTGTCCAAATATTGGGCTGAGGCTGGCACACTCTGGTGTTTGCTAACAGGTGAGGCAGGGGATCAGCGCACATATTTTACACAAACCTCTAAAGTTACGCAATAATGAGTGTTTGAAGTGAATGAATGTAAACTTTATGAATGAAAAGAGTGCAAATCAAACACTGCATAGCTGTTGCCTCTCCGTGAAATCAGAGATCAGAGCTTGGCAAGAGTAATATCAACTAAAAATAATACATCATACACATTCTAATATTTGTGTATATTTAAAAGGCAATTATTTTTAAACCTTATAGGCTATGATGTGATAACACGAATAAATGGAATCAGGGCCGCTGCTGGCCAAATGGGTGTCCTAAGCAGGATTTTATTGTTATGCTCCCTCACTCAAATATTATGGAAGTAAAAAAAAAAACAAAAAAAAACATACTATAGGGGTCAAAATAGAACTTTAATAAAATATAAAAGTAAATAAATAAATTGTAATTAAATCGTATTATCTACAAATTACAATTGTAGCTCTAGACAGTTACCTAAGGCTATTATTTTATTAATACAGTTGTCTGATTGATTTTATGGTCTCAAGCATTCAGAAATCACGCAAAAGAAAATTAAGCAGTTTTACTATGATAAAACCATGGTTAATTTTTGTAAGAGTTGTGATATCCACATGTTTTTTGTTGAATAAATTATAGAGGCTGTGTCATCTATAGCAAAAAGGTGGCCAAAAATTAAAGATTAAGTGGAAATTTGAATTAAATGTTTAGCCAATAGCCTATTAAACAAGAATATGATCTTCCTGTAAATGTAACAGCAGCAATTACCAGGCCTTTGGCGCCCTTTACGGGCATTTATAACATGTAATGTTGAAAAAAAAAAAAAAAACTATAGACACCATCACAAAATTTGTAATGGTTTTACTGGTTATAATGGGACTTGTATTGGTTTTAACTGAAACATAATGGACCATGTTGGTCTCTACTGGTCACCTTCTATTGGTGGCTTGTTAAAACCAATAAATCCTAATGGAATATGTGGTTAAAAGTTGATGGTTTGTAATGCCATTTGTGATTTATTTGTGATTCATTTGTGATGGTATTAGAATTTTCTGTGATGGTTCTATTGTTTGTTTGTTTTTTCAGCAGGGTTGCCTCATTGTTTTTATATAATGCATTTTAAGTCATTTTAAAGGCTGTTGTTGGCTTAGGTTTGTTTTTATAACCACACAAAAATATTATCTTAATACTTTTTTGTATATCATTATTTGAAGTAACAAAACCATGGTTAATTTGCGGTTACCATGGATACAAGAACCATGATTTTTTTTTTTTTTTTTTTTTTTTGTGTTAAAACCATGGCTAACTTTCTTAACCAATAAGCGAGGTAAGCGGCCGCTTAGGGCCCCAGGGAATCAGGGGGCCTCATCTGATATTGGTGAAACATATTTGCAGCGTTGATGTAGGCTTTCACAGACATATCCACTGATTTCTTGAACGCAGCATCTGTGAAGTGTATTGTCAGAATCCACTTACCAATCAAAATGCCGTGTTTTTGTCAAGTGCTGAGTTCTGCAAGGTCGGGAATAATCTCATTATAACAGAGTGTAGATACGATGTAAATAAGACATTCATTGTGCAGCGTAGAGCTTATTAATGGAACGTCGTGACATCGCAATGAACTTAAGTGAGTGCCAGCTATAGTGATTATGAGGGAGCGCTCTTTGTTCTGAGACAGTCAGACAGACTAGAATGCGCGCAGAGATATTCACCTCAGTAAAAAAAGTATTGTGTTTCAAGTCACAATTTTATTTATCTTGATGTTTCAAAATGACTGTCTTGTGAGCTTCTCCTAGGCGCAACAGCAAGAACTGCCGCATACTCGAATGCAATGATTGGAGATTTTCCCTTAATAATAGGTTTCATTTTCGATTTGTTTCTCAGCAAACCCTACAGTATACCTTCAGAACACTTGGAATATGGAATGAGTTGCCTGGGATAATTTTATGTTTGTAAAAAAATTGGAAAAGTTTACAATTTGTTAAATGGAAAAGTGCAAGCATTTTTTTTAATGTCTTCATTTGTGATCTCAAAAAAATAAGGTAGCCAAATTTGGCTTTAGAACAGCATCAGGTTGACTAATTACTTGTTGTGAAGGTACAAAATTATAAACTAGAGCGAGCGAGCAAAATAAGGGTTACGCATAAAAAGACACATAGTTATTGTGTGGGGGCCCCATACCTGGAATTTGCTTAGGGCCCCCAAATCACCCCCTGATTAAGAACCATTGTTATGCTCTGAAAGTGCAAACCCAATGAGCACAGTACAATCAAACTTTAACGGCCCACTTTACCTGATGGCCCACTTTACCTGCAATCACATTCAGCTGTGTTCTATGGAGGACCAAACCTGCATAAATTAAATATGAATAAATGAATAAATGAATGAATGAATAAATAAATATATTAATGAATAAATAGATAAATAGATAAATAAATGTGATAATAGGAAAATAAATAAATGAATAAACGACTTGATAAAATAAATATGATTCATTTTTAATAAAATTCATTTTTTTTATTTTCCCCCTTAATTTATTATTTTCTGCTTTTATACATTTATACATTTTTAAACATTTTTTTAACTTTTATTTTTTCACTAATTCTTTTTTAATGTATTTTTATATTATTTATACATTTATTTTTAAATTTATTTATATATTTATGTATTCTTTTATTTTTAGAATGATTTATTCCCACATGTATTTATTTTTAGATTTATTTATTTATTCATTCATTTATTTTTACTTTTCTGTGTGTAACATGGAAATGAGGAAGGCAGTCCTGTGTAGCTTCAGTGCATCATTGGTTAGAGCTCACGCGCCGTAATCGTCAGGCCAGCTAAGTTATAGAGATGAGTCAAGCCAAAGAAATGGCGTAGTAATTCAAGGTTCACTTGATGGCAGATCAGCTGGAGAGTTGTGTTATCTGCATTAATGAGAAATATTTAAAATATTTTCCAGAAATAAAAAGCTGAAGCTGAAGCTACTTATGATCTCCCACAGCATCGTCGTCAGACCCTAGGTGATGACACCTATGAGTCAGACACCCAGTGATGGTTGGTTTCTAGTCTAATAACTATTCTGTAATCACGGAAAAGTTTTGCCCAAAATCAGGCAAGTCTGATGTTTCATTACAAAATAAAGCCCTCCAAAATCTCATATAAAGGGTGTGAACTGTATATGCGCGGCACAACAAACAGCGGCTAGATTGACCATGCATTTCGGGAGTGGCGCTGGCTTGACCGCAGTGGCCTACGGTAGGGAAACGCGACTCCTGGATTGTTCCAATTTTCATAGAAACATTGGTGGTTAAGAAACGCAACCATTTCAGTTATTTACAGTCAAAACATTTTTTCCATGATTACAGAATAGTTATTAGACTAGAAACCAACCATCCACCAGGTGTCTGACCAGGGCCGGGCGCCAAGGCGGCATTCCATGGGCCGCCCCCCCAAACGAGTTACTGTGCCCCCCTTTCCATCCTCTCCCTCCTTGCTGAACGTGATCGATTACGAAACGAAAAAAGTGAAACCGATAAAACAGCGCACATAAGAAAGCGGCTGCACGCTTTAGCGAAATAGCAACTGCACGCGATCCGAGAGTGCACGCTTCCCACTCCGAAACATAAGAGTAGCTTCAGCTTCCTGTTTTTATTTCTGAAAATATTTTAAATATTTCTCATTAACAATAACTTGCCAACTTCCAGCTGATCTGCCACATCAAGTGGACAACGAATTACTACTTGCCGCCATTTTCTTTGAAAACGCTATCTCTATCGTTTAGCTGGCCTTGGATTTTATCTGATCACAGGAGCTCAACCAATGATGCACTGGAAGCTACACAAGGACCACCTTCCTCATTTCCATGTTACACACAGAAAAGTAAAATAAATGAATGAATAAATAAATAAATCTAAAAATAAATACATGTGGGAATAAATCATTCTAAAAATAAAAGAATACATAAATATATAAATAAATTTAAAAATAAATGTATAAATAATATAAAAAATACATTAAAAAAGAATTAGTGAAAAAATAAAAGTTAAAAAAAATGTTTAAAAATGTATGTATGTATAAAAGCAGAAAATAATAAATTAAGGGGGAAAATAAAAAAAAATGAATTTTATTAAAAATGAATCATATTTATTTTATCAAGTCGTTTATTCATTTATTTATTTTCCTATTATCACATATATTTATCTATTTATCTATTTATTCATTAATATATTTATTTATTCATTCATTCATTTATTCATTTATTCATATTTAATTTATGCAGGTTTGGTCCTCCATAGTGTTCAGATGATTAGGCTACTAAACGTTTGTCATGAAAGCTCTCTACTGTACTTGTATGATCAATTTATTTTTAGAAATTAATTTTATATTTTAGAACACTGAATAGGGCAATAGCCGAACACTTTTTCCATTTTTTCCATACTCTGTACCCTTTTTTTCCAGACCTGCAAATTACTTAAGTGAAATACTTTTTTAAACTGCAGGAACCGGTGAGCCAAAGGAAATCATGTTGTTTTACATAAACCTCTAAAATTACAATGCAGTAAGTGTGTTAAGTAAATGAGTGTTAAATAAATTTTTTCCATGCATTTCCTGGAAATTACTTAAATCAGTTTCCATATTTCTAAACTGCATAGGAACCCTTACTGTTTTAATAAGAAGATATTTAAATATTTATTTATTGGATAACGACAGGTCCCCAACCGCACTACATCTCAAAGCACTGCATATACAAGGGTATCGGCTCCGACTGTTAGAAGATATTTAAATAAATGTTATAATCATAAAAAAATATTTTAGTTAAACATGGCATATTTGTTCAGTGATAACTACGAAAAAAAGAAAGGCTGTGAAACCATAGACATAACGGTCTTATCAAGTATAACGTTGTACGAAATTCCGGTTCAAGTTCCGCCTACTTCCGGTTTTATCCGAATACAGATACAGATATGAATAATTTTGTGATTGTTACAGATACAAATACTGATACAAATATTGGCTTCGCTGTACGCCCCTATTAGGGAATGTACTCACAGGTCAGTTGATATTTTAGAATGATCTTTATTATTGACATTGAATGCTTGACAATAAGGTCTAAAACAGTGACTCAACAGTAGTTGATTAAAACAGCCGGAGCGGAAAAGTGTGAGTGGTCTTCCATAAGAATAGAATGGACCATTACTATAAGTCTCATGTAGGCCAGTGAAACTGGCCCTATATGTCCTTGTCTGTGACATCATTACCGTTTAAATGAATCTAAATAACCAGAAAATATGAGGCCAGAATCCACTCAAAAGAGGTTATTATCACTTACCCAGCAACGGTGCCATCGCAGCAACCCCTCGGCCCCCTCCTCATTCTCTGCCTGTTGATGAGAACAACAGTGTTGGAAAGAACGATTATATTTGCAAATTGAGGACGGTGACCTTCTTCGGTGAGAAGACATAACCTTGTCTGTGTTTATGGAGGCCTTCATATTACGGCCGGATCCATACTTTACCTCTGCCTGCTGAGTGGAAGTAAAGGTTAAAAGAAAGAAGGGCAGAACGGAGGCAGGAGGATGAGCGGATGACATGCTGGGGCCCAGAACTATCATTAGAGTAATGATGGAGGTTGTGCCATGCTAGAGAAATGGACCAGGATCCTCCCTGGAAAATATGTGTCAAATGATGTATTCATCAATCACATGCATTAGAGGGAGAGAGATGTGTGTGACTGTGTGTGGTGCATTTCCTGTAGATGTTAAAATGGCAACAAGATAAAGTACTGTATGTGTATCTATGTGTGTGAGAAAAAGCAAAAAAGGAGCAAAAGAAAGAGAGTGATATGCATTAGGCTGTGAGATATGGACAAAAAATATATATATATATATATATATTGTTTTTTGTTTTTTTTATCAATATTGCAATGTCAATTTTAGTCACAATTTTGCCACAGTATTTCCTTACACACACACACTTTACATTCATAAATATGATGTTCTGCTCTACCACATGAAGTAGCTGCGTAGTATTTCACTTATGACACCAACATTTTAGATAACAGTGTAAATTCACAATTAAATATTCCAATTTCGATACCGCATCAAAAACTACTAGTCTAACTAATATGTTCAAAAATGATTAAAACATAAACACTTTGTAATAAGAAAAAAGGAAACAAATTACAAGTAATTACACAAATAAATACAAGAGAACAAAGACACAAATAAATGAAACAGTGCTTATGTTTAGTTTTGTTTTTTTCAAGTAGGTCTATCAGTAATATTCAGGTACAGAATAATCAGATGTATAAAAAAACATTGCATAGTCTTCACTGTATACATTTAATATAGACTACACCTTACAAATGTTATTCAGTCAAGAGCAATGAGTGATTTTCTCTTTTTCTTCTGTAGTTTGATTAACATTAATGACAGAGAGCAGCAGGAATATTGCTGCAGTCACTTTAAGACCTCATGCATGGATCCAATATATTGATACTGTTTCTCACATTTTCTTTCTCAACTCTTCACATTTATTTAAGACAAGAAGGTAAAAAGTGCAAAAAGACGTGAAAGATAACTAAAGTTAGTGTTTGCATGCTATCTGAGAAGTATATTTCTGAATTTACAGAAAACCGTCTCAGACAGTGCACAAGTACCAAATCGAACAGTTTAAAGTTGCTTGTATGTTTTCAGGCCTAAGAGAAATCATGCTTTTGAGGTTTTAAAATCGCGCGTGCAATTTTTATTTGTTTTTTTTTATTATTATTTTGATTAATCACATAGCCCTAATATACGTATGTATACACGCTTTGTCTGCTCACACTTCAACTTGCATGTTAAGAAGTATTCCTGCTCACCATTTACATGTAAATCACGTTAGCCTTGTGAGAATCATCTGCTGTCAATCCGTATTCCGAAGTATGGATCCAAAGCATTGCATTGATTTAGACTGCAAAACTGAGACAAGGCTTTCGTCTCCAAATTACTGTTGGGCTATAGGTTACGGCCTCTCTCGGAAACAAGCCGAAGATTTATGCTCAAGCTTTCCTTCTCTTATGGTGTGACAGGGAGAGGAATGACCCAGTCCATATCTGTTTCACTTTTGGGTCTTGATCGATGGACCCTTCTATAAATGACTCCCCCAAGATTTATCCTCTGTAAAAGAGTGTATAGAAACTTTATGTGCCTTTCAATTGACAGTGGTGACTTATAGGAAATGTGGAAAAACATACTGTATTTGTACACTTTTGTTATGTCCCAAGTTAAACACATTAGCTTTGTTTGAAAACCTTGCGAGCTGCAATGCTGTCTTCTGTCTACTGCCTACCTCTGAGGCAGCACACTAACTGAAATGAAACTTACTTGGTGACTTATTTGGAAAGTTTTACTCAGGCAGCAACTCAAGAGACATGACTCATTATTGATTCTGATAGAGTTAGGAAATTGTTAGGTCCCACTTTACAATAGGTGGCCTTAACTACATCAAAAAAATAAGTAAAGTGTACTTGTGTTCATATTGTGTTGTAAAACACTTTTGCTGCTACTGAAGTGGGATACGGGTAAGGGTAGGTACAGGTTTGGTGGTATGGGTAGGTTTAAAGGTGGGTTAAGGTGTAAGGGATGTGTCAACAGTGTAATTATAAATGTTATTACATAAATTAATTTCAGATATAATTACATGCAGGTATTTTTAAAAATATAAGTACAATGTAAAAACATGTATTTACACAATAAGTGCACTGTATCAAATGATTAATTTAAATGTAAGTACAAAGTACTTAAGGCCACCTATATAAAGTGGGACCAATTGTTATGCTAATGGTGTGATACTCTAAAAAATAAAAATAAAAATACAACGCGCACAAATATTGGCTGAAACATTGGATTTTTAGTTACTGTAGATTCAGTTAGATTCCTTATTTTGTTTGTTTTTGTTTGTTTTAATGGCATAATGTACAAGAGACCACTTTTTACAGTTACAGATGTGTGAATTTATGTTTTGCAATATTTAAAGAACATATTTATTATTCCTCTGGTTAATCACAACTTTAACTTTACAATTAAAATGAGTGGACCACTCCAAAACCTTGTGTTGCCTTTACAACTTTTGCTTAATAAACTTCAATTCTGATGAAAAAACAACAGTAAACATTAAGAAAATAGTTGCTTTCTTTGATTGTGTTTACTTGAATAAATTGATGACTAATAATAATATTGATAATGCTGCAGCTAAAATTGGCAAGCAGTTGAAAGCTTCTTGAAATGGAGTTTTAACAAGAAATAAAGCTTTAAAAGTATGGAAAATCTTGAAAAAGGCTGAGATGGATTCAGTACAAATTAGAAAATGAATTATTTCCAGTATTCACAGATTTCAAAGAAATACTTTTTTAATAAATCTCTTAAATCTTTTCTGCTTTCTAAAATAATGAAAAGGGAACCAAATGAATATGAGCCAGGAGCAACAGTTCTGTACTTATTTGGTAACCAAATGAATTGATGAAATTAATGTGACCACAAACATGGACAATATTTAATATTTATTTATCACATACACAGTTATATCCAGAATACAGCTTGCAGTTAATTGTAAAATAATTTTGTGGATTAAAATAATCCCAATGATTTCCCAACACAACATTAAAAAGCTCTCAAAAGTCACAAAATTATCCAGCTAGAAGAATATCATCAGTTGATGTGGAAAACAAAAAGCCAGATATGAATCTAGTGAAACTGAAAACTAGAACTAGAAAAGAAAAGGAATCCTTAAAAAAAGGAAGAAATACAACTTGAAATGTGAACACAAAATCTCAAAAGCTGTCCTCCATCAGCCACTGAAAGGAATTAATGAATACTCAGAAGACAAGGTTATAACTTTTCTCCAAGTTTACAGAAACATTGATCTCCGGGAGGCCCATGCCTTTGTGTGGGATCTAAAAGCCATGCCCAAGGTCTTCTAATGAAATGTTTTGCACTCGAATCACTCTATTAGAATACTATTAGAATACACACATATAAAAAGCTTCATGTTTCACCTCAATGGAAAACAGTGTTTTACTCTAATAATCTTATTTACAACTTCAAGAAATATTTTACAGTGATCGAACATTGAATTGATGGTAGATCAGACAGAACTTGATCAGTTCAATTGTTACAGATTATATTGATAAGGTACTTAGCTGGCTTTCAATGGATGTGTCAATACATTGACAACAGAGTGTTATTTGGAAGAAATAAATCATCAGTCTAACACTGAGTTCTTTCTAAATTACCCTGTAAACAACTGTAGCTGGAAACATAACAACAATAAGGTAAAAAGAGCAAAAGCCACAATTGAGAATTTGGTGAAATTTGTGAACAATAAGGCAAGGAATGTGTCATCCTGTGTTTGGAAATTTTAGAGCCATTTCTGCTCACACCGCACAAGGGATAAGTAGCAGTACTCAGTTGTTGCCAGTGCCTAAGGCGAGGAGAAGTAAAAGCGGCTTTGTCACTATTTTGTCCCCAGCAGGGAACATAGTTTTGTTCTGTTCATAGACGTTGTACATATTTCAGAAAAACACAGTCTGAAAAAGAAAATGGACAAAGAAAAGAAACAAGGATTGGAGTGTGCTTTGGGTGCCCGGAAAGAGGGCAGATGAGCAAAGGCTGTGCTCAGAGACTTACCTGTCAGGTGTGTTCATTCCAGCATCCCACTTCACTGCACAATGCCAATAGGAGTCAAGGCACATGTAGAGGTGATGAAAGCAAAAAGGAACACAAAGAGAACAATATTACAAGTGCTTTGGTAGATATAGATGAAAAAGAGTGAATTGTATGCCTTTCATGATCTGGGGAGTTTTTCTACCCTTTGCACTACTTAAGTAGCTCAATGTGACTGGTAGTAAAAGTGACATATGGCTATGTACCATGAATAAGGCAAAAGCTGTCAAGACCTCTGTCGTGTCTGGTTTGAAGATATGTGGTCTAGAAGGCAAATAATCTGTTGAAGCTCCAGATGTTTTCTCCCAGAGGGCAATTCCTGTGGAAAATGATTGCATTCCTCCTCAAAATGATCGGGAATATTGCTCGTATTTGAGAAATGATGGACTACCCTAAGCTGCATTTATACTGGGCTTTGATTCCAGAAAATTGCTATAAAATTGGTGGTGAGGATTTTGTGAGAATGCAAGCCTTTTTTATAAAAGGTTTGCTCACAGATAATAAAACTGGTGGATGGATGGACAATATAGCATTAATCTGCTGGATTTTCTCAACAGTCTCTGTGTATGCTGAACAAAGAGCTTTTAACTTAAAAGAATGCCTCATGTTTTTTTTAATAATTCCTTTGAGTTGATGTTGCAATGTTGGAAAAAGAGTATGCTGTTTCAGTAATGCATACAGAGCAGATCAGGTCATGATGCCAGATTCTGACCTCATGAGACTACTTTGGAGGCCTACTGGGATTTAGATCAGGAGCTGAAAGAGCACAAGGAGGTGATTTTTGGGGCTGTCTCTTAACGAAATCATACCATTACTCCGCAGCAATGTTTAAGAGACAATAGGGAATGTTTACCCAAATGTTGCTTTTCACAGTCATTTATAATGAAACTCAAGCTTTAAACCTTGCAAAAGATGTGACTGTGTGCAAAAGGAGGCTTTAAACTTAACTCCATCTGCAATACATAAGCACTTCGATCAATAGCAGAAGACAGAGGAGCAAAAGAGCTAAAGGACTTTGATTTGGATAAAGACATTGTTTGTTGAGAGAGCCTTTTCTGTACAATGGTGTGTTGAATCAGAATCATTCATATTTGAAGTCCAGTTTCAAGACAGGTCACTCAGCAAGTGTGGGAATCTTTCAATTCCAGCTCTTAGGTTGAAAACATTTCTTAAGTCTGGAAGAAGGAAGAAGATGGGATCAGAAGACGTCTTATGATGTCAACCTGATGATTTTGGACCTACCTGGTCTCATGACGAAAACGTACCTCTGGGAACTTTTTCACAAGATGCAAAATACATACCAGTAAGTACATATCACTGCAGTTTTCCAACAAAAATTAACAGTAAAACAGTAAGCACTTGTAATTGTTTTCATACTCAGTTATTAATACAGCTCCATATGTTTCACTTTCCGGATGTAACAAGTTTGCTCGGTAGCTCAGCCGGCACGGAATTGGACTTAGGATGTGGCATCCTTGGGTACAAATCCCGTCAAAAACATGACTCACGATGAAAGAGCTGAAAGATGAAAGATAAAAAAAAACAAGCTAAAAGGGCATGCTTGCGATTGCGTCATACTATTGCGTAGGTTTAGGTGTAGTGCAGATGGTACATTATTTTTTAAATGTCACGGAGCATTAGACTTATAGCGCCACTCAACGGATATTTCAAGTCAGAACTGCGGTGACACCTACAAAACCATCGTCACATAAAACGTACCATTTGTACGTTCACCTGTTACGGGGAAAAAAACTAACACCCTTTTAGCGCTACCCAGTGGACATTTCAGATCGAATATGTCACGAAACCTACAGTATGTATTTTGCGTCTTGCAAAAAGTTCTCAGAGGTACATTTTTGTCATGAGACCAGGTTGTTTTGGACAACTAGTCCAACTACACTTTGCAGGCTGGCAAAAAATGGCTATAACACAATTTCTTTATTATATATGGTGAACAAGAGTCCCAAAGCTCACTGAACCTTCATCACTGTTAAACCCAAAGTTGCTCTCCTAAAATCTGCTATATCCTTCATACTGTAAGAGCTTATTGAAGCTGCAGTAGCAGTATGCATTTCTTAATTCAGTCCTGCCTTAATTCTGTCAGAGAACCCAATTTTACAAAAAGTGTAGCCTAACATAGAGATAAGTTCCATCAAATTCTTTAACTTTAAATTTAGTCTGAAGTTCAATGAAACTTCACTATTAATATCAGAAGAGGTAAGTGTAGGCTAGTGTGCTTAAGTATTATTCTAAGTATTATTATTATTCTAAGTAAGTATTAGTATTAAGTATTATTCACTTGAAATCTAACCAGATTATTGTTACCATTGACATGTAGCTCACTGGGCAACATATCTTGCTAGACTTAACTACTCCCAAAGCAAAAAGAATCTAACAAGTGAATGAAAATATTTTAACTTAGTGGGAAACTTAGTATAGGGCCCTTTAGTAGGCTATAGGGACCAGTTCTCACTATTAACTAGTTGCTTATTAGCATGCCTATCATTAGCATATTGGCTGTTTATTAGTGCTTATAAAGTACATATTCTGCATGACCATATTCTACATCCCTAATCCTACTTAATACCTAAACTTAACAACTACCTTACTAACTATTAATAAGCAGCAAATTAGGAGTTTATTGAGCTAGAAGTCATAGTTAATGGTTTGTTAATGGCAAGAATTGGACCTTAAAATAAAATATGACCAAGAATTCATAGCCAACCGCATAAAACAAAATACACACCAAGCAGAAGGCTCTGCTATCCAGTGACATCTGCAGTGGACAGAAATAACACACAAGAGGCCACTTACCTGCATTTCAGCAAATCATTTAGGACTACTCTGCAAATATTATGTCATCCAATTAATATTAATGTGCCAAGTAAATTTCAAATGGTCCCTACACCACTGCAGTGTACATATGGAAAGCATTTTGCAGTTTAAGCAGAATGACTCAGAGTAGCTCAAAGTATATCTTGACCAATCTTATTTGGAGTTTGATAGTAGAATAAATGAGTGTTTAATGCATTTAGTGTTAAATGCATTAAGTAAACAATGCAGACAAACTAGACACAATCATGTGATGTCATATGCACTCTCTGCAGAGGAACCAGAAATATTTTATTTGCAGAATATACATTTGACATATTTTAATTCATATAAACTTACTGTACATTGTATACATAGAGCTACAATAACATTTGTGTTTGCTGAAACTTATGTACATAATTATTCTCTTATTTCTGCTGTTCATGTTGCATTTTGAATGTGGTTTATAATTCAGATGTAAGTTCTTGTCCAGCCCTCTGCTGAAGCAGTATGAAACCATCAGAAAGACACTCCATTCTACCTGTTATTTATGTATTTATTAGTATTATTATTTTCTAGTACTGCTCAGGATGTAGCACGTTTGTAATATAAGCATTTATTTAAGTGTTTTACAGACATGATATTGTGTTGATATTTGTATGTAACTTATAAATCCTTGTATGTCACATATGTAAACAATTACAGTTTTTATTGTCAAAAAATAAGACAAAAACTTCCTGACATTTAAATGGGCTCAGAGGGTGACTCAAATTGTTTTGTGAAATATAAAAACATATAATTCAAACATCAATGTGTTTTTCTTTTTCTTTCTTTTTTTCACATCAGCTCATCATAAGCTGTATATTATATTATATTATATTATTAAAAGTAGCAAAAGCTCAGCTTTTAAGCAAAACCCCAGCACTCATAATGCTGACAAAGATGATATAACTACATATTAGAACAGAATAAGCATGATAAAAGCTTTTTTTAAGCTAAATTTAATAAATTCTCTAGTGCATTTAAAGACCGATATATAAGGTGCACTTCCTCAGAAATATGTAACTTTGGTGTGCACTAAACGCAAGAGACTGGCTTGGGGTCAAGAAACAGGACAAGAGGCTCTCTGGGAAGATGTGGCTAATGACTGTACTCACCCTTGAGACTGTAGTGCAAATGGTGTGGTAGGCTAAGGACACAACAGATCCGCCAGCAGGAGGGGAAGTCAACTTGCAGTGTGCAGGAGGTGAACAAGGTGCACACTGAGGTTAGGAAGAACCTGGACAAGGGAGAAACATAGGAGAGACAGGAAAAGTCAAAAGATTATGCATACACTATCTTACAGGCAGCACACACAATAAAGAAATCGTTCACCCAAAGAAATGCAAATTTTATTCACCCTATGTACATCCAAGTTAAAGATGAGTTTGTTTCTTCATCGAAACAGATTTGGAGAAATTAAGCATTGCATCACTTTTTACTCTAGGATACCACTTAACAGCTCTCATTTTTGTACATACAGGTACATCTCAGTAAATTAGAACGTCGTGAAAAAGTTCATTTTTTCTTGTAAGTTATTTCAAAAAGTGAAACTTTCATATATTTTAGATTCATTGCATGTAAAGTAAAACATTTCAAAAGTTTTTTTGTTTTGTTTTAATTTTGATGATTAGAGCTTACAGCTCATGAAAGTCAAAAATCAGTATCTCAAAATATTAGAATATTTACATTTGAGTTTCAATTAATGACCATCCCTACAGTATAAATTCCGGGTATCTCTTGTTCTTTGAAACCACAATAAAGGACAAGACTGCTGACTTGACAATGATCCAGAAGACGCCCTCCACAAAGAGGGTAGGTCACAGAGGGTCATTACTGAAAAGTGTGGCTGTTTACAGAGTGCTGTATCAAAGCATATTAAATGCAAAGTTGACTGGAAGGAAGAATTTGGGTAGGAAAAGGTGCACAAGCAACAGGGATAACTGCAAGCTTGAGAATACTGTCAAGCAAAGCTGATTCAAACACTTGTGAGAGCTTCACAAGGAGTGGACTGGAGCTTCAGTCAATGCATCAAGACACACGCCAGATTTTCGAAAAGGGCTACCAAGCCACTTCGAACTTAGAGACAACGCCAGAAGCTGCCTTATTTAAAGGGAGAAAGAATTGATCATACAGTGGTTCAAGTCCTCTTTCGATGAAAGTAATTTTTGCTTCATTTGGAAATCAGTTTGTGTCCCAGAGTCTGAGGAAGACTGGAGGCACAGAATCTCGCGTCTTGAGTCCAGTTTCGAGTTTAGTGGCTGTCTGCTGCGGTTGGTCCACGTTTTATCTCTCCAGTCAATGGAATTTTAGAGTATTTCTTTATGCTTCCATCTGCTGACAAGCTTTATGGAGTATTCGATTTCTTTCCAGTTGTGACTTTTTAGCACTTTTCCACAGTGCCAAAACCACTCTGTTTCTTGTTTGTTGACCATGAGCATTGTGTGCTTTTTTGATTTCTTTGGTTGCCAATCATGCCTGACCTGAACTCCATATGGACCTATGGGATATTTTCAGAGAAAGATGAGAAACAATCTCAGACGAAGCTGAAGGCTCAATATAAAAATCTCAGAGAGTGCACACAGATCAACAGCATGCCACACCTCACTGATGCTGGAGTTTGTGCTGGGATACTCGACATCATATTGAGTAAATCGAACATATTTTGCTGCACTTGAACTTTTCTGTTTTGCAAATTCTTTTTTTGATTGATCTTAGGAAATATTCTAATATTTTGAGATACTGATTTTTGACTTTCATGAGCTGTAAGCTCTAATCATCAACATTAAAACAAAAAATTTTTTTTGAAGTGTTTTATTTTACATGTAATAAATCTAAGATATATGAAAGTTTCACTTTTTACAAGAAAAAAATGAACTTTTTCACCATATTTTAATTTTCTGAGATGCACCTGTAGGTATAATTTTAGTTTATCAAATCTATTAAGTTGTGTTTCAGAACAGTCAACAGTACAGAGAGAAGTAATCAGTTATCTCAAAATAACAGGATTGGAAGGTAGAATTTACTTATATATACTGTATGTATGTATATGTATATGTATATATATGTATATATGTATATATATACATATACATATACATTACATATATATATATATATATATATATATATATATATATATATAATTCTCGCCGATGTTACCCCAGTCCAGTTGGTAGCAGTAATACACCAGTAAGTTACTTGTCAACTATTAAATAATAATAAGAGGAAGACGATGTCTCCGCCTCCATCATTTCGCGGGAATGCGGAACAAGGCTGTCTAATGAGGGAGCGACTCCCTCATCTTTGACGAGCAGGTGAGCACTATGGTATTTCACATGCGAAACACTTACTTTAACTTAGTGTAGTTTTCTGTAGCGTCGAAAGTACAGCGCTGTGTGTTTGCTGAGTTGTTCAAAACACAAGCTCATTCAGACTATGACTTCATGCTGTATACTTGCGAATGCTTGGTGTATCGTTGTTACACGTCTCGGCGGATTCGAA
Organism: Tor tambroides; assembly: GCA_021397915.2. Lineage (NCBI taxonomy): Eukaryota > Metazoa > Chordata > Actinopteri > Cypriniformes > Cyprinidae > Tor > Tor tambroides. Next base: position 7,184 of record JAFVLL020002985.1, on the reverse strand, counting down.
ATGAATGCTTAAATAGTAGCTTGTTGCTGCTGTGATTAACGCTATTTTCTTTGACGCTGGCAAATTTATGCTCGCGAGCATGGGTAAAGTTAGTTTTACTGGTTAGCACCACGGTATTTTTAGTAAAACCGTGATTGTCGGTATTTCAATACGCCAAAACACTTTTACTACAATGAAACCATGCGGCTGGACGTTGGGAAATGCTAATGAATCCTATCGAATCGAGTTACACCTTCCGTTAGAGAAGTAATTGAGTATGGTATCATTGGGCAGAACGGAAAAAATACAGATACAAATGCATCAACAGAAAAGACAGACAAAAAAAGAGAAAAATTTATTAGGAATGTGTGAATTAGCACATATGTATGGCGTATGAATGAGTTATTTAAATTGACATGCTCTGTATTGTTTCTTTTAAAGTGCCTCTATTACGGGTTAGCGTTCATGTTTTGGTTTTGGGGATCTCAATACATGTATGTAAGACAAAACAACTTAATTTTCTTTATATATTTATTTTTTTAACAAGTCTTTGTTGGTACATGATCATTTCTCTGTCACCTTTCAGTTTGATCCTGAGTTAATGGAGACGCACAGCGAATGTGACATCAGGCGAACAGCCAACACGTAAGGTGATTCACTCGAGAGCCAGCGAGATTTTCAAAAAATCCTTTTTGTTAAATGTTAAGAGACAATATGATGAATTTTCTTAAATGCATTTCCGCAGTTTTTGTCCATGAAAAGAGACAAATAAAGGGAAATTATCTATTTATCAGTGCAGTCACAAGTGAAACTTGTGAAGTTAGTTTATATAGTCGATAATATATACATCACAGCATATATTTCGTAAATACTTTTAAAGTGTAATCTATTAGGATGTAATCGCGAGCCAAAGTTGAAAATCGATTCAAATATAAGATTCAACCGCGACTCCATTGGTGGTAGGAGTTTATATGAATGTATGTCTATGGAACTTACTGTCTTTAGAAAAGTTTAGATGGTATTTTTCTTTTCATCTAGTTCTGTATAATGTTGCCTATGGGTGCAGCCGCTTTAGGCATATGGTTCACACTGAAAACAGTTTTTAAAGCATTCTTGGGGTAGAGAGGATCTGCGTTCAGTTCTTTCTGTTTTCTGTTGAGGCGCGCCTTTATGCTTCGCAGTTCATAACTGAAGTCAGACCACGGTTTTTTGCTTCATATTCGAAATATACAGTCTACTTGACCAAAACTGCCAGTATGTGCAGCATAGTAGGGATCATGATTGTCGGTGGTCGCCCTGGTCACGGAAAGATCACAGACAAAAGTTTCTTATTTTGTATGATTTTTGTGTTACTTTATTTGATTTGAGCTTATTTTAACATTTCACGTTTTGTTATTTACATTTACATTATATTTAAGATTTTTAGTTATTTTTAGCAGAGAGCAAAAGCAACTACAAATGAGGAGAATGAAGCAATCAAAACCAAGAAAAGAGCACATTATAGTAGCATCAGTATATTATTATAGTCTATTTCAATTCACGATTTTTTTTTTCAAAATGATTTAAGACAATGTGTTCTTTTATGTGGACAAAATGCAGCACGCTTTCAGAAATTGAAATAGACTATAATAATATACTGATGTAAAATTTTGCATATTATTGCTCTTTTGTTGGTTTTGATTGCTTCTATTCTCCTCATTTGTAAGTCGCTTTGGATTAAAGCCTCTGATAAATAACAACATGTAAATATAATGTAAATGTAAATAACAGAACTAAATTGAAATTTTAAAACAAGCTCCAAATCAAATAAGTAACACAAATAAAAGAAATCTCTTCATATAAACAAAATAAGCCTTTGTCTGTGCTCTTTCCATTTAAAATGAGAGGCAACCACTGCATTTTAATCATGATCCAAACAAAGACGCTGCATACATGCAACATGAGCAGTTTTTAATCTAAATTAGATTGTATAACTTCGAAATTTGAAGCAAAAACAGAATGGTCTGACTTCAGTTTTGTGAAACTACTGTATACATAAATATCTGCATGAAATGAAACAGCAGACGAGCTGAATGAGACAATTCACTCTCTGCCAGCAGGTGGCGCTTAACGCGTTTCCTTGGTTTCCGCTGTAAACAAAGCAGCGCTGCACTTATGAACTTTAATATGCACTATACAGAGGCAAGATGAAAAGAAAAAATACCATCTAAACTTTTCTAAAGACAGTAAGTTCTCCTCAGACATACATTCATATAAACTCCTACCACTAATGGAATCGCGAGTTGAATCTTCACATATTTGAATCGATTTTCAACTGGCTCGCGGTTAATTGTTACATCCCTAATAGATTACACTTTAAAAATGGCTACATGTGACCTTACATGTTCGAGTCTCTATGGCTATATATTATCGACTATATAAACTAACTTCACAAGTTTCACTTGTGACTGCACTGATAGAGCAAGATAATTTCCTTTATTTGTCCTCTTTCATGGACAAGTACTTTAGTGGAAATGCATTTAAATTCATCATATTCTTTAATCTCTTAACATTTAACAAAAGAGTTTTGAATCTCGCTGGCTCTCTCAGGAGAAGTGAATCACACTTGCTCTGTGTTGTGATTGGCTGTTCGCCGCTGATGTCACACATTCATGTGCGTGCTCCATTAACTCAGGATCAAGCTGAAAGTTGACAGAGAAAGTTGATGATCAGCTTCATGGTACCAACAAGGCTTTGTTAAAAAAAATAAATGCATATAAGAAAATTAAGTTGTTTTTTGATCTTGCATGCATGTCAACCTGTTGGGGACTCCCAAAACCAAAACATGAACCTTTCATAACCCATAATAGGGGCACTTTAAAAGAAACTGTGTCAATACAAAGAGCACATCAATTTAAAATGCTCATTCAGTAACACTGCACTCACATGTGTGCTAATTCACACATTCTATGCATTTCTGTTTTGTCTGTCTTTCTGTTGTTAACATTTGTATCTGTATTTTTTTCCGTTCTGCCCCCAGTATTCAGATCATATACCATACTCAGTTACTTCTCTAGTAGTACGGAAGGTGTAGCTCACGTTCATTAAGTTCATTAGCATTTCCCAACGAAAATTAACCATGGTTTCATTGTAGTAAAAGTGTAGTAACCATGTTTTTGGCGTATTGATTACCATTTATATAATCACAGTTTTACTACAAATACCATACTATGGTTATCCTGAGAATACCGAACTTAAAACTAACTTTACCCACTATAAAAGCGACCATAATAAATTTGCCGAAGGTAAATATCAAAAGAGAAATAAAGTTAGAAATAAAATCACAGCAGCAACAAGCTACTTAGTTTCGCATTCATTTCAGATCACGAGACATTCAGTAACAGCGACATTATCACTCCAAACATTCACACAAACATACAAAAACATGAAATCACTCAGGTCTGAATGAACTTAACATGTTTTAAGTGTTTAACTCAGCAAACACACACAGCGCTGTACTCGATGAAAACAACACAGAAACTACCTCGTGTAAAATGTGTTTCATAAATGTATGTGAAATACCATGAATTGCTCACCTCTCCCCAGAAGACTCAACGCTGCTGCTGCGTCCAAAAGATTATGAGTCGCTCCCTCATTAGACAATGACTTTAGCGTTTGTTCACGGTTCCTCCCGCAAGTGATTTCAGACAGACATCGTCTTCCTCTTGTGTCGTTTATTGGCAGTTGACAAGCCAACTTATGGTGTATTACTGCTACCAGCTGGACTGGATTGTGAAGCATCGACGGGGACCACAATATATATATATATATATATATATATATATATATATATATATGTATGTATATGTATATGTATATATATACATATATACATATATATACATATACATATACATACATACAGTATATATAAGTAAATTCTACCTTCCAATCCTGTTATTTTGAGATAACTGATTACTTCTCTCTGTACTGTTGACTGTTCTGAAACACAACTTAATAGATTTGATAAACTAAAATTATACCTACAGGTGCATCTCAAAAAAATTGAATATCGTGAAAAAGTTCATTTTCTTTTGTAACTTATTTCAAAAAGTGAAACTTTCATATATTCTAAATTCATTACATGTAAAGCAAAACATTTCAAAAGTTTTTTTTTTTGTTTTAATTTTGATGATAAGAGCTTACAGCTCATGAAAGTCAATAAATCCAGTATCTCAAAATATTAGAATATTTCCTAAGATCAATCAAAAAAGGATCTACAAAACAGAAAAGTTCAAGTTCTTTAAAGTATGTTCATTTATGCACTCAATACTTGGTCGGGGCTCCTTTAGCACAAAAATTCCAGCATCAATGAGGTGTGGCATGGAAGTGATCAACCTGTGGCACTGCTGAGACACTATTGAGCCTTGAGCTAATCTGTATTGTTGGATCGACTGTTTCTCATCTTTCTCTTGAAAATATCCCATAGATTCCATATGGGGTTCAGGTCAGGCATGATGGCTGGCCAATCAAGCACAGTAATATCATGGTCAACAAACCACTTGGAAGTAGTTTTGGCACTGTGGGCATGTGCTAAAGTCCTGCTGGAAAAGGAAATCAGCATCTCCATAAAGCTTGTCAGCAGATGGAAGCATAAAGTACTCTAAAATCTCCTGGTAGATGGCTGCATTGACTTTGGACTTGATAAAACACAATGGACCAACACCAGCAGACATCACGGCACCCCAAATCATCCCTGACTTCAGAAACTTCACACTGGACTTCAAGCAGCTTGGATTCTGTGCCTCTCCAGTCTTCCTCCAGACTCTGGGACCTTGATTTCCAAATGAAATGTAAAATTTACTTTCATCTGAAAAGAGGACTTTGGACCACTGAGCAACAGTCTAGTTCTTTTTCTCCTTAGTCCATGTAAGACGCTTCTGACGTTTCTGTTTCAGAAGTGGCTTGGTAGCCCTTTTCCTGAAGACGTCTGAGCGTGGTGACTCTTGACTCCAGCTTCAGTTCACTCCTTGTGAAGCTCTTCCAAATGTTTGAATCGGCTTTGCTTGACTGTATTCTCAAGCTTGCAGTCATCCCTGTTGCTTGTGCACCTTTTCCTACACAATTTCTTCCTTCCAGTCAACTTTGCATTTAATATGCTTTGATACAGCACTCCTTGAACAGCCACCCCTTTCAATAATGACCCTCTGTGACTTATCCTCTTTGTGGAGGGTGTCAATGATCATCTTCTGGACCATTGCCAAGTCAGCAGTGTTCCCCATTATTGCGGTTTCAAAGAACAAGAGATACCCATGACTTATACTGTATGGATGGTCATTTAATGAAATTCAAATGTAAATATTCTAATATTTTGAGATACTGATTTTTGAGTTTCATGAGCTGTAAGCTCTAATCATCAAAATTAAAACAAAAAAAACTTTTGAAGTGTTTTACTTTACACGTAATGAATCTAAAATATATGAAAGTTTCACTTTTTGAAATAAGTTACAAGAAAAAAGGAACTTTTTCACTATATTCTAATTTTCTGAGAGGCACCTGTACATCCCCAATAATTTAATTACAAATATAGTGAATTGCTGTACTTTTAGGGTATTATAGCTAAAGTTCATTGCAAGAGGAGTTTATCTCAATCCAGCACAACTGCAGCTCAGCTCAGATGAGCAGAACCGCGGCTCTTCAAACTGAACTGAACAGCAGATGCAAGCAGCTAGAATTCTTTCTTTAGTGGATTTCCTGGAATATTTTTTCGGTTAATGTTTACTTTTAAACATAAACATTTCGAGCACAATGTTCAGATATCTGCTATATTTATTAGTCACTTATTTTCCTGTACTTTCACTTTCGTTTTTAAGTGCGCTCATATGAAGTACACTCACGCTCCCTCTTCAAATTCTTTGTCATAAATTAACATCTCAGGGAAATATTATAAAGGAGGAGTATTTCCCAGGTTAGGGCCCTAAGGGTCCCAACCTGGGTTGTGCACTGTCCATCCCACCGCCGATCACCCCAAATCCCACAAAGACCAAAGCAGGCCACAGCAGTCCCACCACCAAGAGCCAACCACAGGGTTGTTAAGTTTAGTTTTGGTTAAGTTTAGGTCTGTTAAGGATGAGTCTGTAAAATTAAGGTTTGAATCCTGAAGTGTCTCGTAGGTTTAGGTTATGATATAGTGAGTTGGGTAGGTTTAGGTTTGAGTTTAAGTCAGTTGGACCTCTTCAGTCTCATTTAGACCATTTGGAAATTTTGTATTGAGTCACATGATCCATAATCTTTTGAATTTCTCTAGTTTCACTCGTGCTCCTCTAGTGGAGCAGAGCAGCAGCACATTCTCATTTGAGACTCAACTGTGCTGCGTTAATAAGCTGCTTTAGGTGATTTAACACAGTATAAATCATCATTAAAGTTAACATGAGGATTAGGTATCAGAACCATTTTATATTGCTTAATAAGGAAAATAACAGCTTAATGTTGATATTAATCGATCGATCTATTATACACAAAACACATAACAGCCAATCAGCATTCATTTACTCATTGAGTTCTCTTAAAGAATAAACTAACAACGACTCCACATCAATAAAGCCTCTGATCACGTCCTACAAACAGGGACGGTCAGTTTACTGATGGCAGTGTTTTGAAAGCCTTTGCTGTAAAATGTAAATAATTTAAAACAATTTCCCCCCTCATGACCTCCTGAAACCCAGCTATGGAGTATTTGTTTCTTAGAGGACATTGTATTTTAGTGAATTTCACTGAGCCCTGAGACATGTCACAGTCTGGATGTCCTGTAAAGAGCACATTCTGGGCTTTTCAGAGAATCCAAATGTATGAAAGTTTCACCATAACCACTCCCTCTCACTGGTCTTTAAAGATGGCTGACATTAATTTAGTGATAAAAAAATTGTACATCCTTATGGAAATAAGATAATATTTTGTAATTATTATTTAAATCTGATTAATTTTCAAATTCTTTGTCATAAATTAACATCTCAGGGAAATGTTATGGGGTTTCAATTCAATTATGACTTTCTGTTATGAAACAGGCCTGTTTCAGAAAGGAGGTTAAGTGAAAACTCTGAGTATGTTAACCCTGAAATGAGGGAAACTCTAGGTTTTCCGTTTCAAAATGGGAGGTTTGTCAAACCCGGGAAAGCAGGGTAAGTCAAGCCCGTTTCTGAAAGAGAGGTAACTTATACTCAGAGTCA
>JAFVLL020002984.1:0-25148 GCA_021397915.2 Tor tambroides | reverse complement strand
GAATTTATTTAATACACGAGTTTCACAATTTGAGTTGAATTACTGAAATAAATGAAATTTTCCACGACATTCTAATTTATTGAGATGCACCTGTACATCCTTGTGATTAATAAAGTGGATCACCCAGGCTGCATTTATTTGATCAAAATATTGTACAATATTATTACAATTTACAATAAGAGTTTTCTATTTTAATATATTTTAAAACGTATTTATAGCTGAATTTTCAGCAGCCATTACTCCAAGCTTAACTGTCACATAATTCTTCAGAAATGATTCTAATATCCTGATTTGGTGCTTAAACATTCCTTCCAGAAATCAAAACATGATTTTACTGTTACTTTTGATTAACTTAACACATATTTGCTTTATAAAAGTATTGTTTTCTTCTTTAAAATAAAATCTTACTGACCCCAAAATAGACCTAATTTGACCATGAACATGTTTTTAACAGAATTTTTTTTCCAAAAATGTTTTTTTTTTTTTTTGGTTACAGTGTAGCACCCATATATGAATTTTACTCCAAAAATGTATAAATGCTGTTTATAAATTGGTATATTCAATAATTGTATTGTTTGTTTTACTTGGTGTTGAGGAAATTACATAATTAACATATGAATTTAAATGAATGTTTGAAATGTTTATGGTTGATATATATGATTTAAATGTTTATATATACAGTAAATATATATATATATATATATATAGTGCATTGCAAAAGTAATTTCTTCATTTTTTTCACATTTTATGTTGCTGCCTTATGTTAAACTGCTTTAAATAGCTTTTTTTCTACATTAATCTTCACTCCATGCACAATAATGGCAAAGCAAAAAACTGGTTTTTAACATCTTTGCAAATTTACTAAAAATAAATAACTTAAATGATTCCATTGCTTAAGTATTCAAACCCTTATCTGGGACAGTTGAAATTTAGCTCACGAGCATTCATATTGCTTGTAGATGTTACTACACTTCGAGTGAAGTTAACCTGTGGCAAATTCAATTGAATGGGTATGATTTGGAAAAACACACAAATCTTAATAAATGGTCTAACAGCTGAAAATGCATATAAGAGCAAAAACCAAGCCCTGAGGTCAAAAAAAAAAAACTGCCTGTAGAGCTCAAAAACAGGATTGCATCAAGGCACACATCCGGGGAAGAGTTCAGAAAAAAATCTGCTGCATTGAAGGTTCACAGAAGCACGTAGTCTCCGTTACCCTTAATGGAGGAAGTTTGAAATAATACACTTTGCGATACTTCTGAACAAAACACTGTCCTACCTGGCGCTGAGGGAATGACCAGGAAGCCATAGCCTTCAGTTCTGTAGCGCTGCCAGAAATCCAACGAAAGAACTTTGAAATACAGCACTGGCCACTGGGGTAATGACCCTGTACAGATGATCAGCACCTGTGTTTATTCACTGGTAATTTATTTTCATATCATCAGGACGTTATCTATGTAATGTATTTTTCTATTCTTTAGTTACACATATTGAGGCAATCAAAGATCTCACCATCAGACTCATCTTCCTTATGGAAGAAGGTCTCAAAGCTGAATGGATAGGAGAAGAAGGCAACATCCTCCTATAAAACAGAGAACATGTTTACCACAGTTCAATGAACACAGAGCTGGTTGATGGGGTTTACTAATATGACATATTACCTTTCCCACACTGCGTGTGCGACATGTCTGAGTCACACCAGACAGACAATGAAAGGGAACACTGGACCAATCTGAAGAACATGGACCACCATCAATTACTGACAAAAATTGCACAAAACAGTAATAAAATGACTAATGTCTGGCCACTTAAGTCACACTTATAATGTCTGAATGTCATTTCATTAGTTTAAAAACCAAATGTGTACCTTTGTCTTCATTTTGAACAGTATAACTATTGTTTTACTATTTAAAACTTAGCAAACTAACACTTTTTGCTTGGAAATATTTTTGCTTTTAAAATCTTTCTGTAAAATAAATACCAGTTGGTTTGATTTTGTCATCAAAAGCAATGCCATGCATACATTTATAAGTGAATTTTTTCCCCCATTGTATGTGGTTTGGAGTAGGTTGACTTACTATTTGGTAAATCCAGGAAGAAATGGACATAAAGATTGTCATACTCATAGCCCTGAGCAGAAACTGAAAGGAAAATTGGCATATTACGATGTGAGCAGAAACTTCTGAGACCCAATTTGTGATAAAATTAAAAATATATATTGCAAACACTGCAATTTAAGCATGCATTTAATGTACTGATGTTATACTGCTTTGCCCACAGTAAATCTGGGCTAAACTTGATGATCAGGAAAAAAGTTGATACTCACCAATCTCTCCATTTACAATCAGACGAAGTATCCCTGGAGGTGGCTAAAGGAATTGTTTGGACAATCAGAATAAAAATGTCACCTTTTTTATTTGAAATGTATGTATGACACCATTAGTATGGATAAGAATTGTAATTCTTACCATTTCAAAGTCTTGGCCAACCAAGCTGTTGAGGTAATCTTTGTGACGTGTGTACAGCTAAAAAAAAAAAAATGTGTGAGAATTATGACTCCACCAGAAAGGGGTCAGCAATCCACCAGTAAGCCTTGGGCCAGCCAAAGAATTACATATTACTCCAGGGACATTGTCCGTGCAGTTTAAGATGCTTTGGATAAACAGAGGTTTTTTTTTTTTTTTTTTTTTTAAAAAGCTTATTTTAGCTTATTTTATCTCAGTTAGTTGCCAAGGCAAGATTTGTTCTGCCCCAATCCTTGTTTTGGCCAAAATCCAAGGACAAAATATCATGTATATCCTTTGCACATATGGCAATCCCAAAACACATTGCCCAGACGATGAACATAGTATCAGACTCCGTGTCAGGATGCTGCCTTAGATGATACTGACTAAGACAGTGAGTGAGACAGTGAAACCACCAATCCTATTCAAGGACAAAGTGACATACATCTCTGTACATGCGCTGTTCTCTCTCTTTCTCCTCCCCATGAATGTGTGATGAGGCGTTCTCCAGATACAGCCTCCACACCTCCCTCTTCTCCCCCTGTGTTTCCAGCCTGGTGTGAAAGACAGTCAAATACACCTGTAATCACAATGAACTCATCCAAATATTATTCACAAGAGAAATTGACAGAAGTGGTAGGTCTTGCCTGTAGGCTCCTCTATTGTTGTTAAAGTCTGGTTTTATTGTGATTACTCCATTACCATCTGCTTTTATGGTGCATAATACATATTCATTCTCTTTCAGGCCCAACCTGTAAAACACAGTCACATGTCTGGTTATTTCATATTATTTTAAAAAGGTCATATCATAAAAAAAAATCTTATTTTTCTTAAACGTCTTAAAGGTGCAGCAGCAAAAAAGTCAGTTTAATTTTAAGGGTAAAACAGAGAGTGGAAAATGGTGATATAAAACTACAAAACTACAATTTTTGGTGTAAAAAAAACCTTCAACTGCATTATTAATGGACCTCTGGTCAAATAAATTATAGGACAATGCATGATATGTTTAAGTGGATAAAAAAAATAGTATTGTCACACTTACTTCCCTGAAGGCCCAAGATCTCCCATGATGTACATGGTCTGCACTGGTGTGTTGATGATGTGACTGTTCTTTATGAACTCCTCCGAAGGCTCCCATGTGATTAAACGGGATTTGGGAACATTAGACTCTCTTAATTGTGTGTAAAAAAAAAAAAAAAAAAAGTCACAGGTGAACCTCCCAAATTTTCCAAATATGACAAATGCTTTATGGAAAACCACCTTACAGGCCTCTAGGTACACTTACACAGGACGTCTATCTTGTCTCCTGTGCCTAACATTGGCCATGCGTTCTGCTAAAAAGGTTGGTGTGGACTGAGCTGGGATCAGCAGAGTCTGAGCTTGCTGTCAATACAATAACAACTTCAGAAAACTGTAAAAGCATGCAGCCTATACATCTACATCTAAACCTGTCAAAACCATGTCTGGGTCATATCTAACACCAAATAATTCATTATTTATTAAATAAATAAATATTGGAGGCAAAGAGGTCTACTCGAGCTCTGCCAAAGACTTCCCAGATTCTCTGAACCGCGAGCGGGTGGAGCGTCCACTCTTCTGAGGAGACGTTGTTCCTTGACAACATGTCCGCTCCTTGGTTCATTTTGCCCGGCACATGCGTCGCCTTCAGTGAGCGCAGATTGGTCTGAGCCCAAACAAGAAGGCCTTTCGCCAGCGTGCAGAGGCGCTTCGAGACGAGGCCGCCCTGGTGATTTATGTATGACACCACGGACCTGCTGTCTGAGCGTATTAGCACATGGTGTCCCCTTATGTCCGGTAGGAAGAAATGACAGGCACGGCACACTGCTAGCATTTCTAGGCAGTTGATGTGCAGACCCGACTCCTCTTCGGACCAAAGACCGAAGGTCGGTTTGCCCTCGCACAGTGCCCCCCAACCCTTGTTGGAAGCATCTGTCGTGACAACCTTCCTTCTGTGCACCGTGTCTAAGATCACACCCTGCTTCAGCCAGAGGGGGTCCCTCCAATGAGTCAGGGCTGATACACAGGCCCGAGTCACCGTTATGCGATGGCGTCCGTGACGCCAAGCCGCAAATGGAACCCTCTGCTTCAGCCAGAACTGGATGGGCCGCATATGAAGCAGGCCCAACTGAAGTACTGGCGAAGCTGCTGCCATAAGGCCCAGCATTTTCTGGAAAGCCTTGAGCGAGTGGGTGGCCCCCTCCTTGAAGGAGGCCGCACGGCGCTGAATCGTCATGGCTCGTTCCGCTGAGACAGTTGCTGTCATCTGCACCGAGTCGATAACTGTCCCCAGGAACGAAACTCGTTGGCTGGGAGACAGTACGCTCTTGGCAAAGTTGACCCTGAGCCCCAGGCGATCTAAGTGGCTGAGGAGAAGGGTCCTGTGTGACGTTGAAACTGCCTCTGACTGGGCCAGAATGAGCCAGTCGTCGAGGTAGTTGAGGATGCGGATTCCCATCTGTCGCAGAGGGGAGAGAGCCGCATCCATGCAACGCGTAAAAGTGCGGGGAGCCAGGGACAACCCAAACGGGAGGACCTTGTATTGGTATGCCACCCCCTCGAATGCGAATCTCAAGAATCGTCTGTGATGGGGGGCTACCTGGATGTGAAAGTATGCGTCCTTCAGATCCAGTGACATGAACCAGTCCCCTGGGCATATTTGCGAGAGGATCTGCTTCAATGTGATCATCCTGAACGACCTTTTTACCAGGGCGTGATTCAGGAGTCTGAGATCTAGTATAGGTCGCAGGCCACCGTCTTTTTTGGGGACGAGGAAGTAGCGGCTGTAGAAGCCTGACTCGCTCTGAGCTGGAGGAACGATTTCTATGGCTCCTTTTACCAGCAGATTCATCACCTCTGTGCGCAGGACTTGAGCGTCCTCGCTGCGCACTGTGGTGGCGACCACACAGCAGAAGCGTAGTGGTCTTCGAGCAATTGGAGTGAATAACCTTGTTTTATCGTAGCCATTACCCACTCTGACACACCGGGGATGGCCTACCAGGCCTCGGCTTGTGTGGCAAGAGGTTGAATAGGCTCTAAAGTCTGGCTACATAAGGGCAGGACACTTATGGTAGGCAGAAGAGGATTTTTGCTCTCTTTTTGAAAATGTATGTGTTTTATTTTGTCCGCTATCACAGCGGTCGGACGCCCAGGCGCTAGAGTGGGCCCGTGGGGAACCAATAACACACTTCCCTCTGTACCCAGCGCTGAACGGGGTGACAAGAGGCACATTAGAGGCTGTTTGCGGGGGTGGTCCGGCGGTAGCGAGACTCAGGCCCCTCCTCTTTCTGCCTGGATGATCAAGAGGATGTCTGTGGCACCAGATCCAAGGCGATCTTGGGCCGGGGTCCTTGGCGCTTCAGGAAGGGGTAGTGTCTTGCCGAGCAGGAACGCCCTCTATCCTGCCGATCCTTAGGAGGTCGGGGTTCGGGAGTGGCCGGCGTTGGCTTGGCAGGCTGCTGAGTCGGCGCAGGCTTGGGGCAACTCGAAGCAGCAGAACTGGCGCGCTTTGGGAGGAAGTGTCACATCGCCTGAGACGACTTCCGAGCCTCCGTAAAGCGTTCAGCAAAGCCCTCCACAGCTGGCCCAAACAGGTTGCTTGACGAGACCGGAGCATCGAGGAAGGGAACCTTATCCGCCTCTTTCATCTCCGTTAACGTCAGCCAAAGGTGGCGTTCCAACACTACCAGGCTGGACATCGACCGCCCAATGGCCTGGGCGGTGGCCTTGGTGGCGCGCAGGGCCAGGTCCGTCGCGCTTCTCAGGTCCCTGAGTGAAGCAGCATCAAGACCGGCCTCCTCACTGGCGAGCATCTTGGCCTGAAAGACCTGGAGCACAGCCATGGAGTGCAGCGCCGAAGCCGCTTGTCCAGCCGCCGAGTAGGCGCGTCCAGCGAGTGCAGATGTGGCTCTGCACGGCTTAGACGGATGACTCGCCCTCGCCTTCCATCCGATAGCCGTGGGCGGGCAGAGATGCGCGGCCACTGACTCATCCAGAGGGGGCAGGTGCTCGTATCCCTTCTCTTCAGCGCCATCAACGGAAGTGAGGGCGGAGGAAGCAGAAGGACGGATGCGAGACGAGTAGGGGGCGTGCCACGATTTAGTGAGCTTGTCGTGGACTTCGGGAAAGAAGGGGGACGAGCGTTGGCGGGGGGCTTGCTGGTGCCCCGGCAGAAACCACTCGTCCAGCCTGCTGCGAGACGGCTCCTGAGGCGGAGCCGCCGAGCCCGAGCTCACTGACAGCCTTTGACATCCACGACATTCTACGTCTGGCGCTGCATGAAGGGCCGGCAGAGGGCGAGTCAGTCACCCGGACGATAACTCCTCCGCGTCCGAAGCCGCCAGAGAAAGGCTGTCATCCATGTCGTCGTCACTCGCACCAAACGAGATCATGTCGCTCGCAGCTGCAGAGGGACGCTGATCAGGTTGGGTGAAGAGGACCGGCGAATCCTCTCTCTGCGGTGACGGCGAGGCACGCGGGCACTGAGCCGACGTGAGCTCGCTCGTCTCCGGCCGCTCAAAACCTCTGCCCCGCTGTCTTTTCCTCGCAGGTCCCTGGGAGGACAAAGACGGGAGAGCGCGAGGGGCGGAGTCGCTTTCTGAAAAGAAAGCTATCCGCGAGCGCAGAGAGGCAAGGCTGAAACTCTCGCAGTGAGAGCAATCAGCCCCGCTGAGCGCAGCGTCAGCGTGGGATTTCCCCAAGCATGACACGCACTCAGCGTGACCGTCATCAGCGTGCAGGGGAGACCCGCACGTCTTACAATGACGGCGCGGCATTTGAAACAACGCCGCGAGAATTTGCTCTTTTGTGAGGCTCTTTTAGATCGTCGCCGGATGGCGGCAGGGGATAGACCGGGAGCTGCGAGCTGCGCGCTGCAAGAGGTCCAATCCGGCTGCTGAGGCGTTTCAACGGCGAATCTCGGCGTCAGCGAAGAGTCAGCGAGGAAGAATCTTCGTCGCTGAAGAGAAGAAATCTGAGATGCGGCGGCGGAGCGGCCGCTTATATAGCCAGACGCCCCGCCCATTTTGGCGGGCTATGGCGGGCTGCATAGCCATAGGCTCGCTCAGCGCCGCTGCCGAGCCATTAGTTCCGTTTTATAGCACTGCACGAACCAGTGGACGTGCAGTTTCACTGCGTGATTGAAAAGGCTTCAGTGGAAGAGGAAAAAAGAGTTTTTCCCATACAAGCGTCTTACGACGCAGTACGAGTGAAAATATCAAAAGGGAACCTATTCCGTTCCCATTGACTTCCATTATATCAACAAAAATAATACTAAGCAAGTCACTGGGAAAACTGTTTGGTGAACAGCATTCTTCAAAATACCTTTTTTCATGTTCAGCAGAAGAAATAAATGCATACAGGTTTGCAAATGATGACAGAGTTTTCATTTTTGGTGGACTATCCCTTTAATGGTCCTAAAATTATGCAAAATAAAGTTTCTTATTTTGTTCTTTTGATTTTGTGGTGAAATATGACCTAGGTATGTTTTTGTCAGGTTTATGAAAGAAAATAGTAGAGTCAGCTGACCTCTTCCCATTTGGAAAAGCGATCAAAGTCTGTGTAGGTGAAAATGCGCTGGTTTTGTCTTCTTTTGGATCTTTCCATTGCCATGATTTCTGTGTGATACTGACGCTCCAGTGGTGTTTGACAATTTGACTCTGTTTGGTAAAGGTCCACTTCATACTGCATATGAATGACAAAGCAGAACTCATCAGATACACCATGAAAACAGGTATGGGTTGTTGACTGTTTAGTGTAGGGTGGCCAGATGTGCTCGTTTTCTTGACAGTCCTAGTTTTTGCTGTTCTGCTTGCAGCTGTTCCTGGAAATGTCCCTGTTTTACAACACGTTCAAAACAGCTCACAAATACACTGCAAAAAAACCTGACCAACATAGCCAACTGGTTATCGGAGCAATCATGTAGTGATTATTTTCACCAACAAATTCAGCTGCAAGCTACACTGATCACTTGGTCATGCACCAGAAGAACATAACTGTGTCGAGAGCAGAGCACGATTATCATCAATGACCAAAAGAGACCTTTTTATCGCTTTTTTAAAGTAGTAACATACTAACTATTTATGTTAAATTAAATACTGTTTGTAAGTGCTTTATTACAGTGCTTCAAAAGGGTGCAGGACTGTATTGCAAACAATTTTAAACATTCCCAAAAGTTTCATTATCACATCATAACTATATCACATGGTGAAGGTACACCCAGATATGAATAAATAAAAAAAATAAAAATAAAACGCTAAACAATAACACCTGAAACAATTATATTTGCAGAAAACACATACTTTGTGCTCAAAATGAGTCTAAAATACAAAATAATAAGACTATTTAAGGATATAGTAAGAGTAATTTCAACGCACAAGCATAAAATACCATTTGAAAAGTTAAAAAATTTGTAATTGTGTATACAGTATAATCCATTTGTGAAAATGAAAGTATTAAGTACTGTAAAATTAGAAAATGTTTAAAATATCTATTTATCATAATGTTCTTATTAGTGCTGGGCAACGATTAATCACATCCAAAAGAAAAGTTTTTGTTTATATAATATATGTGTGTGTACTGTGTATATTTATTATGTACATATAAAGACACACACATACAGTATATATATATATTGAAAATATTTTAATTGTATTTACAAGCATATATTTATATTCATATAATTTATATTATATATACATATAGTTAATATAGAAACTTAACATAGAAACATAGAACTTAACAACAGAGGAAGTCGTGGCCTAATGGTTAGAGAGTCGGACTCGTAATCGAAAGGTTGTGAGTTCGAGTCTCGGGCCGGCAGGAATTGTAGGTGGGGGGAGTGAATGTACAGCGCTCTCTCCACCCTCAATACCACGACTGAGGTGAGACCCTTGAGCAAGGCACTGAACCCCTAATTGCTCCCCGGGCGCTATTATTTATATATACACAATAAATATACACAGTACACACACATATATTATGTACACAAAGACTTTTATTTTGGATGCGATTAATCTTTGCGGCGCACTAGTTCTTATATAATGTGTTTTTTTAGAGTCATAATTTAGTTATAATATTGTTTTGCACTGCTTGCTGTTCACAATGGTTACTATTAACTATTTGCATAGTGTGATTTTTGTTGAACTATATTACAACCAGTCCAAAATCATAATAATCAAACTAACATAATAATAATTATTAATTTTAATTAAAGCATAGGGAACCCACAACAAATAAAAAACAAAAAAAACAAAACATTGTATTGTCCCCTTTTTTTAATTCCTTAGATAATAAGTGAGATTTCAACGATATTTTGACCACTTAAATAAGAAATATCCCCGGTTTCCATTTCAGAACTCTGGTCACCTCAATTTAGTAGTGCACACACAGCTTTGCCCTCTGTAGTGGCCTACCTGACTGAAGAACTTCTCTTGCCAACCAACCACCAGTTCCTCTGCATCAGTGGCTGTGTTAGAAAGTGAGAAAGAATTATTAACCACCATATGCCAGAGTATTGTTGTGACAGGTTTATATCAGCATCCTTCACGTACTGGAAGCTGCTTGTGTCTGAGAGCTGAAGGTGTCCAGCTCTATAACTCCTCTCTCCTGCTCGGAAAGCATTTGCTGATGGAGATGTTGAGACAGAGCAGCTGTGGCGGTCACACGCTGTATGCGCACTCTAAAACAAAAACAAAACAGTAACAGAACCATGTTATACATATTGCTTTTGGGCATATTACAACTGTATTATTTTTAGTGACTTCGAGTACCATGTAAGTTACTGTAAATACAGTGGTACATGGACTTGGTAATCATTCAGAATCATGGTAAAGAGACCTTTACAAAAAGTACTACGGCAGTATCATGGTGCACTTACGTGTAAGATGAGCATATTATGGTACTTCAATATATATCATGGAACTGTGCTACAAGTTGTTTCTTAGAATACCATGGTACCAGACATGGTAAAGACATTTGGTTCAATTAATAGTGTGTAAACTTTTACTATAGATGTCAAGTACACTCAGGCGACGTCACTTACCGTATTCGTAAGTTTTTAACTGCATCCCGGGAACGGTAAACCGATTCTCCGGTGTCAGTGCACCAACCGTCGGCCATATCTGACACTCGGCTTCAAAAGATAGAAGTCTTCAGGTTTAGTGTATCATTTGGATAGACTGACTATTAAAAAAATCTCACGCCAAGCATGAACAAGGATAAGCAGTTAAACTGATTTAACGTTAGTTACTCCGATAGGAAGTTAATACTACATATCAGAGCGTCTCGTTGCATAGTAACACACTAACGGAAGCAGCCGGAAGTCAATTACACGCATGCTCAGTGCGGATATAAATACGCTGTTCTCAAATCAGCCAGCGTTGCTCTTTGACTCAGTACACAGAACGAGGCCGATGGCTATAGCTGATCTGGGAGCGGAAGTGATAGTAAACACACTCCGCGCTTCATATCCACGTTGACCACTGCCAATGAACTGAAAGCTATCCCACATGGTAGTGTTTGTTGTTGAACAACGAATATAGTGGATTAGATATGCCTGAGGTCGGTTCTTCTGATTGCATATATCGCATTTTACTCGACTAATATTGATAATTCTGCTTTATTTAACGAGCATGTGTTGCTAGTATTTTAATCTTGAAGGGCACCGTAGCTTTTTTGGTTAGCAGCAGCACTTGTTTTTTCATTAGTTTTTAATAAATAATGAATAATCTGTTAAAAGCAACATATAGCGTTGAAATTAACTTCTTAAACCAATTTTGCTGCTCTTATCTTGTTTCAAAGCTGGTGTTGTTCAGTTGATTTTGCTTGTCAGTCAAGCCTGACCTGTTGACAAGTGCCCAAAACGGTTCTAAAACCATCAAACCAGATTGGTTTAGGCCAGCAAAAACCAGTAAAGCACCTTGGTTTATAAAGGCATATCTTAGCAAGTTATTAAAGGCAAATATGCAGGCATGGAAAACAAGTATCCAAGTCTTCCTAGCCTCCAACCGAACTAGGAATAGATGTCGTTTGGTAGGGCTGAAGGAATTATATTTTACATCCTTCACACAACGTGCAGCCTATAGTTGCACAAGAGCACTTTTTTGTCCAAGAGACAGTGTTTCAAAGTCAGGTGAGAGATTTACCTCTAGCAAACTCAAAAAGACATTTATATCTAAGCAGCATAAATATGCTGCTACCAGAGATGAGATTTCCAAATCATCAAAAACACAGAAGGGAAAAGTGACATCGGAGCTTCAGAAACTGAGGTTTGAGGATTTCAGTGAGTCAGAAAGCGGAAGGATGTTGAGGCATATCCAAAAATCAAATGAAGATAAACAATTAGAGATTGTGTTCGGTGTGGCCCCATGTTTGCTGGCCCTCACACAGAGTAGGAGAAAGCCGAATCGTCTCTTCGTGAAGAACGGGGAAGGGCCACAGAGAGATGCGATTTTGAGGGTCTGTCAGGAGGCCATCAGATGGGGCGTGCAGATACAGAGAGTCAGTAAGCAAACACTTGACAAGATGTGTGGTGGTAAGGTGCACCAAGGGTTGTGTCTGCAGGCAAGTCCTCTTGGGTTTATCACTGAGGAAAAACAAATATCATCTCATGAGGTGAAGAATCACAGGGCATTATGGCTGGTTTTGGATGGAGTACAGGATCCGATGAATCTTGGTGCCATTTTGCGGTCTGCGTATTTCCTGGGAGTGGATCGAATTGCCAGCAGCATTCATAACAGGTGGAGTTAAAAGAGGCGTTTGTGTTTAGTTCTTTATAACATTGTTAAATGCAAAAATACCATTGTTTATTTGGTTATGTATTTTGTTTATGATTAAATTAAAATGTGTTTTACATATAACTTTATATTAGCCATTGACATCTGCTTGTGATTATTTCCTGTCTTTATTAGCTGTCCTCTGACGCCCACAGTGAGTAAAGCCAGTGCTGGTGTGATGGAGGTCATGGAGGTGTTTGGCTACAGCAACTTGAAAGATATGATTAAGGTCTGGAATTTGATCCCTCCACTTCACCTCACTTGGAATTTCAGTGGGATTTACATGTTTAGATGTAGGTCTGATGTTCAGATATCGGATATTTATCTAATTTAAAACCTCATATGGAAGTGGCTCAGAATGGATGCAAAAAAAATCCTGTGCAGATTTTTATGTTTACGATCCGTGTCACATGTGAGGGGAAAAAAAAACAGATTTTTTTTTGTGCTAGTGTAAATGCAGCCTAGTTTCCATTTGTAGCCAGTAGAGGGGCAGTTAAGTAACTCAAATGTAGTTTAGTTCATGGTTTTACAGATTGGTTCAGTTGACCGTAGGTATGTACGTATGTATGTATTTATTTACACTACCAGTCAAAAGTTTTTGAACAGTAAGCTTTTTAACGTTTTTAAAGTCTTTTCTGCTCACCAAGCCTTTATTTATTTGATCCAAATTACAGCAAAACAGTAACATTTTTGAAATATTTTTACTATTTAATTATCAAAGCTAAATTTTCAACATCATTACACCAGTCTTCAGTCTCACATGAGCCTTCAGAAATCATTCTAATATGCTTATTTGCTGTTCAAGAAACATTTATTATTATTATTATTATTATTATTATCAATATTTAAAACGGTTGAGTATGTTTTTTCAGGATTCTTTGATGAATAGAAAGATCCAAAGATCAGCATTTATCTGAAATTAAAAGCTTTTGTAACATCATACACTATACCATTCAAAAACTTGGAGTTAGTATAATTTTTTTGAGGTTGGGGGGTGAGATTATATTAATGCTAAATTAATACTTTTATTTAGCAAGGATGCTTTAAATTGATCAAAAGTGATGATAAATAATGTTATAAAAGTTTATAATGTTATAAAAGATTTCTATTTCCGATAAATGCTGTTCTTCTGAACTTTCTATTCATCAAAGAAACCTGAAAAAAAATTTACTCAGCTGTTTTCAACATAATAATAAATGTTTTTTGAGCAGCAAATCAGAATATTAGAATGATTTCTGAAGGATCACGTGACTGGAGTAATGATGATAAAAATTCAGCTTTGAAACCACAGGAATAAAATACATTTTAAAATATATTCACATAGAAAACAGTTATTTTAAGTAATAAAAATATTTCAGAATTTTACTGTTTTTTCTGTACTTTGGATCAAATAAATTCAGGCTTGGTGAGCAGAAGAGATTTCTTTAAAAAACATTAAAAATTTTACTGATCAAAAAAATTTTGGCTGGTAGTGTATTTATTTATTTATTTATTTGAGAAATTATTTGACCTTGGGGGGCGGGGGGGCGGGGGGCAATGCTAACATCATACTTATCAAAACGTGAAGAAAAATGAAGAATTGCAGATGAAATTAAGAAGAAAATTATGTGAAATATTGTCAAAAGTATGACAAAATAGAACATCCTTCCTTTGTTGTTTTCGCAACTTAATTAAGTTATAAATCATTAGGTTTCCATAATAAAATAAGCTTTCTCAATTACATTGAATGGAAAATCCCATCTGTAGCCTGTAGAGGGCAGTTAAAGAAAACTATTGAGGTTTAGACTGCATCTGCCTAGTCCTTTTGAGAAACAAATCTTATACTCAACCATCAGGATTTCCATTGTTTAAAAGCTATAACCAAATGTGTCTTGACATTATAGGTGAAAGTGAAAGAAGGTTGGCAAGTAGTCGGCACTGTTGGGTTAGAGCAATGCAGTCCTGAATCCACAGTTATGCCATGTTCAGATTTCAAGATGTCCAGACCTACACTACTGTTAATGGGTAACAGCAAGTTTGTGTTCAAACATATTTGGACTGATAATTGTTTTGTCCTCTTTGCATTACACTGGTCTGTCTGTGTGTGTTTGCTATCAGGTGGAGAGGGTGACGGTCTGTCTCCAGAACTGCGTCAAATGTGTGACATCCTGCTCACCATCACTCCACGCAGAAACCTGCACCTTGGAGTAGAATCACTCAATGTGTCTGTAGCCACAGGTATGTTTATATAAGTAAATATTGTTCTGAATTACTGGTATCACAGCTCAGGATAAAGTAAATAAAACTTTTTTTTTTTTTTTACATTTAAAAAAGATGAATTTACATTTGTTAAAAAGAATGACTTTTAAATGAATTTAAATAAAAAAATTAATGAAAACATCATCTGAATATGTTTATTTTTGAATTAATGCCTCTGCAGACATTGTAATGATATCTGCCAGATATCTTTATTCACATTTAGGAGGCACAAGTGTTGTTGAATGTGTAGCTGATATGACGTAGTTTTTTATATAAAAATAAAAATAATAATAAAAACAAAATGCAAAATTGTTTTATTTTAAACAGTTAAACAGGTTTCATTGAGTTTCAGGACTCCATTTATGAATATAGATATTGATTGTTAATTCATAATACATTTTAACGCAGTGCAGTTGCTCTCTTTTAATGTGGTTCTGATTTTTCCTTCTCCCAGGCATTCTGCTGCACTCTCTTCTGCCCACACGCACAGGAAGCTGATGATGATGATGGCAACAACGACAAGGCAGCAGCATTATTTACTCAGACGTCTCTCATTAGCCCCCTACAGTGATTAATGACTGGATTACTTCATCAATTAACAGTCTGAGAGTCTGGAGAGGCTCATTGATCAGATAAAGAGAGGCTGTAGATGCATTCTATGACCACCTTGTTTAAGACAAGACCTGCACTACACAGGGTCTCTCAGGGAAAACATGCTTTTAGGTGAAAGATGTTAGTTAATTCATGTGCTTTATCACTGTAAACATTTGCTACATGCAGATTAATAAAGTCATGCTAATTTTATTTTGTCAATGGTTATTTTATATCATCCAGGTATTTCATGCATAGTGTAAAAATATTAAATTTTCAGTGTGTACAGCAGCCTATACATGTATTTACACTGCAGAAATAAAGCGCGTTCCATCCAGTCAGCAGTACTGAAGTTAATTCAGCAGGTGGCACTGCATATATATATATATATATATATATATATATATATATATTAGTAGATGAACTAGCATTGAGTTTTTCTTGTGACAATTAAGATGAGGGATTGACACATGGATGCTGGTGCCAGACCAGTAACATCTAACAGCATTTACGTGAAGTTCACTGAATAGATATCTCACACCTCCATTTCCCTTCACGCTTCACAGCGAGATGCTGACTGCAGGTTATGGACCAAGATGGTTTACAATTAAACTAAAATGTGCACGCCTGCAGGGAGCAGGACAGGACGATTAAGCTGCTAATACTGTAGACAGTTAGACCTCGCTTTAATTTTACCCATAGCTACAGGGGAGAGGGAGGTATGAGATGATTGAATGTAATGAAGCACTCTATTGTTTTTACAGGGAAGAATGATCTGAAGGTCTTTGTGACAGGAACAGCTATCTGCTGATGTGTCTCGCCAAACAGCCAATTTGTTAATCCTTCCAGATATGTGGATTTTTTTAATAGTAGTAGTCACAACAGGCCATTTAGACCATTGAATCCCAATGTTTTCGTCTTATGTATCCTCTCAGAATGGCTCAAGAATCCCTTCTTTGGCATGAAGCCAGAGATGTATTTATAGAGTGTGGGGAAAAATGTTAAACTTCATTATAGTAAAGTTTCATTGTATTTCCTGTGCATTTTGATTACATTTGAGAAATATAAAATCAGATTGCTACTTTTATTTTGTTACTAATTTCAGTGCTTTGAGATGTCATTGGAGGAGAACTGAGGCTCTTACGGTCATCTCAAAGTCTACTTTTGAGTGTTTCTAAGGCCAGGGTTAGAAATTAAACTAAAACCTAAAAAAAAAAAAATGTTGACTAAAATCAGATACTTAAATCTATCTATATAAAGCTCCCTCATTATTATTCATGTATTGAACATTAGTATTGTTCATTAGCATTTTTTAGTGTTTAAATAATTTTAGGTTAGTTATGTACAGCACTATGGTCAATGTCTGTTGTTGTTAGAAATTAAATAGAAATAAATTGGATTGATTGGTTAATTGAGAACAGGACAAAAACTTTTGATTTTTATTCTGCTATATACTCTACACTTTTAAACATAACGATTTATTGGCATTAATGGTTCAATGAAGAACATTTGATGGAACTAAAAGTTCTTTATAGTGGAAAAAGATTCCTTAGATTTTCAAAATGTTCTTCACACTAAGAAAAACAAAAATGTTCTTTTAAGAATTGTTCTCGGAAAGGGTCTTTTTGGAACCCAAAATGGTTATTCTATGATATTGCTGGAAAAACCTTCTTTTGAAACCTTAATTTTTAAACATGTACGTATTTACAAGTATGAACAATAGAAATAGTGATGCTTGCCTTAGCAGGAACCCTTAATAGTCTCCACTTCACTGGTACTTGCTCAGTGAGCAAATTATTCAGATTCTTCCTCTGTTTACAAAATCGAAGCCGAAAGTCAACATTCACAGAGTTCCACTTTCCTCTCGTGTGACATTTGTCTTTCTCTTATCAGCTTGCCAGATGAGTCGCGGGCGTGTCTGCTTTTCTCGCCTTTGTGTCGGCAGGTTAGATTGACTGGCATTTCCCCCTCCCTGGAGTGCAGTTCTATTAATCTGTTTAATATGCCACAGAAAGGAGCAAAGTAATGGAACAGCCAAGCGTAAAAGCTGCCTGCTAGCTGTGATAGCTGGAGGTCAAGGCTGAGGGAATGTCTTAGTTCTTTTAGCACATGCAGTAGAACCAAAAGAGTCTTGTGGAGAGAAATAGCAGTTGAATAGCTTCAGAAGGTTTTATCTATCTATCTATCTATCTATCTATCTATCTATCTATCTATCTATCTATCTATCTATCTATCTATCTATCTATCTCCTTTAATCGCTCCTGTTCACCCACCCTCCTTGCAGTCTATGTAGTAAATGAGGCAATTCCATTGCACAAATGAAAATTCCTCATAAATTCTGTGTGACACTGTTTTAGTTCATTACAGATCGTGAGTTATTAGCTAATTTGTTCATTAAAAGTGCAGGGCAAATTGACTGAGCTGGTGTGCTATGACTGAACTAAATGTGGGGCATAACAGAGGAGTACAATTGCATTACAGCTTAAAAAGGCCACATTTTAAAGTTATTATAAAATATTTTAACTATTTTCATATTCAAATGTTTAATGAGACAACTGAAAGTATTGTTCTAAAAGTTTTATCCAATATAATTATCGTTATCTATTTATAGTTATTTATTAAATCAGATATATTATACATTGAATGATATTAATATTAATACTAAATAATCTACAGTGAATATGTTACTGCAGGAGTGAATATTAAAGACTTTGTATTAGATAGTCAGATGACCTGATGAGTTTGTATACTGTCACATACTTCAAGGATCAATTTGTAACAAAATGCAAAGTCATTGACATTCATCCATTTTCTTTCCTTTGCTTTCATCCTTGTTTTCTCTCTAATGTGCCTAGAGGGAAACTGGGCTCTATAATTATTCATTGTGCCAAATTACAGGAAGACATATAAATAAATACTGCCTGGATTAATGCCTATGATAGGTCTAGTCCTTTATAAATGTTTAAATATACTTGGATGTAATTAACATGGATTATATTTAAGTATCTAAGTGTTTCTAAGTGAAGTTATATGATCTATTTTTTTCCTTGTATGTGGGGAAACTTGTGCAAATGCTCATTATTGTTTTGTGCTCTTTATTACAGCTGATGTTGACCAACGCCAACTGTACTGTATTGAGCCATTTGTTTTATTAAACAATTAGTACTACTTAAATTTCACTGAAAACCAAGAAAGACATCAGATATGCTCTGTCATTCAATTTGGCTTCTGGTCAAAGTGTCAGACAAAAGAAGAACACGTGACTGTAAACGTGTGTGTGTGTGTGTGAATGCCTGCATGTGTGTGTATGACGATAATGCACCATGACACATCTGAAATGAGACTCTAGTTGTTATGGCATGGAGCCAGGAGGGGACAGACTGCATTTACATCATGTACTTGCTCAAAGCCAGTTTCTATATGATATTCCCTGTACAGGATCCTTCATACAAACCTTATTTCCCCACCTGTGAACATACTGAATGGCCCCTTTCTCAGAAATCTTTGCATGCAAGAGGTAAGACAAGTTTTTGTGATCAATAATAAATGCATCATCTAATTTATAAGATATTTTGGACACATTACATGAACTAAAACTAGAAATAAGTTGCAATTTGTATGTGTCTGGAACCATAAACCTGTGAAATCACTGGGAATATACAGTGGTGGACCACTTCTAGAGTCTTGCTGTGAATGTTTGACAAATCAATTGTCATAACTGAGACTCAGAAACTAGCGCAGTTTTGCCTACCAAATGGTGTAGAAAACATCCTGTTAAGGCAGTTTCTCTTGCTGTAAGCCATGAAGACATTTGCAATGTATTATTTACAGTAACATTCAGATATCTAAATGCCTATACCACTTCATGACATACACAATTGATTCAAACAAATGATTTGAGAGTTTTTCCCAGAAAATAAACTTTACTTTTCTGAACCATTATTACTTTTATCTAACTGGTGTCAGTAATTTTAGCAGATATACTCTATGAAGTCTGACTTTGAACATGATCCACTAACATTTGACAAAGAAAAACTGCATCTGAGTGCTTTGTATTAGATACATTTGATTAACTTAACTTAATTTACAACCATTCTAGAGTATATGGTATGGAGCTTTGCACATGACATGAGGGAATTAAAGGGATAGTTCACCCAAAAACGAAAATTCTGTCATTAATTACTCACCCTCATGTCGTTCCAAGCCTGTAAGAACTTCGTTCATCTTCGGAACACGAATTAAGATATTTTTGATGAAATTCGAGAGCTCTCTGACCCTCCATAGACAGCAATGCAATTACCACGTTCAAAGCCCAGAAAGGTAGTAAGGAAATCGATAAAATAGTCCATGTGACCTCAGTGGTTCAACCGTAATGTTATGAAGCTACAGGAATACACTTTCCCCCGGTTTCACAGACAAGGCTTAAACCTAGTCCCAGACTAAAGTGTAAGTCTGAGCTGTTTTAACTGAAAGAAACTTGCACTGACTGATCTTAAAATATATCACTGCCTTTGTTTTTTTCTCAAGATGCACACAAGTAATGTTTTTTTCTAAGGCATGTTAATAAAAATTACTTAAATGTCCTAACTGAACTTAGCTTAGTCTAAGCCCTGTCTGTGAAACCAGGCCTTTGTGCGCAAAGAAAACAAAAATAATGACTTCATTCAATGACCTCTTCTCTTCCGTGTCAGTCTTCTAAAAAGTCAAAAGTCAAGTTCCATTTATTTATATAGTGCTTCATACAATATAGATTGTTTTAAAGCAGCTTCGCAGTAATAAACAGGAAAATAACAGTGTTAAAGTTGCAGAATTCATCAATTATTAAAAAAAAAAAAAAAAAAAAAAAAACATTATGGCTAATATAGCCAGAAGTAATTAATGGGGACTTACTGCTCTTGGACATACTACTCTTTTCACATATCATGCAATAGGGAAATATGTGATTTTGGATGCAGCCCATGTATTCAGACAGACACACTACTCATACATACATAGAGTAAATACATGATATAATAATAATATGCTTTATTTCTTCAACTGTCACAATGCTTTGTCTATTTATCACTGCGTCTTAAGTTATCTTAGTTCTAGTGCTTCTCAGTTAGTAATGCATGTACATTCACCCATTGCTTGAGATAAAAAAAGCACTGATGATCACAGACCTTTCATTGCTGGTAAGAAGAAGAAAACACAAGAAAGAACACAGGAGTCTTGTTCCCTGACACTTGCTGGCAAGGAAGGATGTGCATCTATCATTATCTGCATCCACCCTATTTCTCCATCCAACCACATCTGTCTCTGTGGCCTGTCCTCCTGATCTGTCTTCAAGCAGCATAAATCACGCTTCCACTATGACAGATCCTTTCTCGGCTGTGCAGGAGACAGGTGTCAACAGTTATTGACTTCACTCAAGCCCTTTACCAGCACAGATACCAAATCATTACAGAAACACCTGATCTCAGAGTCATAGCATGTGTAATGAAGTATGTTTTAACCTTCCCAAATGTTGATGCATGGGAAGTGAAATAATGCACAATATAAGAGCACATGGCTTGGAGATGATATAGATCAAGTGGGCGCATATAGGTTTGTTTGAGCTTCATAAATGAGGCTAAATATGATGATCAGTTTCTCTGTAGTTCTGCTATTAATATTTTAAAATTAGTAGATTTTGGTTAAGGTTCGGATAAATGGCTAAGGTGGATCATAGGCTATACTAGGCTACCAGTCATTCCAAACACAACAAACTCAAAATATTAGATTTTGTTAGATTTTGTTTTCATTTCTGAAACAATTTGGTATGAGATACACACAAAAACAGAAGAAATCAGTATGGAGGCAAACACTTTTCACAGCACTGTATATAGGCCTATTATTATACATCATCTCAAAAAACAAGATATTAATAGTAAACTGTAAATATGCCACTTGCATACCTAAAGTACGTATTTTACAGTCACTTCTATGCATTATACACAATTTTAACTTGAAAACCACTATATAGTAGTAATTAAACACAGTCTGTTTTTATAAACGAGACCACAGGAGCTCCCTACCAGTGCTCCTCCCTCACAAAACATCTAGCACAGTTTTGAGGTTGAATTTTAAAATATTCCAATACAAGCATTTCAGTCAAATATATCTAGCTTTTGTAATCACCTATTGCATTCTACACATGATCAAGATATACCTCTGTGTTCTCTTTTAATGTGTTAATCGATTTAAACATGAACTGATGACTGGAGAGAGACAGAAAGCACTAGACAGGTCCAATTACTCTGCCCCCTGCCATTAGCAACCCGTGATACAGCGCAGAGGTGCCAAGAACTAATAGAGGGACTGCTGGCCTCTCCTTTCACCCAATTATTGGCCACATTGGCCACCATTGTCACCACAGCCACTGCTGCGAGACAAGACTGTGTGAGATGAGTAACAGTGTGAGAGGTCAAGATGTGGGGTGGAAAGTTGCCAATAGACTTTAATCGTTTGTGGTGTTTCTGCTCATTTGAACACGATATATTTCTGTAAGTTGTAGCTATTTTACTGCTTGGCCTGTTAATGGCATGCAATGCTTTTTCAAAAACTTGACACGTAACCCTAGCCTATTTCAGTGATTCCGCTGTAGAAATATAGGAATTTTAATTTGCAGTAAAACTCCAGTGATGCACTAGCTAACTTTAGCTACAGTTTCTTGACAAAGGATCTCAAGTTATATTTCCAGTGTTTGATATGTTACTTCCTCCACCTCCACCAGCTCCACCTGTCTATATCAGAATTTATGTATGTCTGTTTATGCAGCAGCAGCACACCTGACATGCTTACAGCAGCATATCTGTTTATCTGTTGGCAAGACCAAGTGCACCAAGTTGCAACAGCCTAAAATTAGGCTAATAATATATATTATGATATTGTTCTTTTATTTAGTTACATAATAATATATACTACCTGATCTCATGATGAAAATGTACCTGTGGGAACTTTCTCGCAAGACATACAATATATACCAATAAGTATATATTAGGGGTGTCCCCGATGGCATGATCATAACACCCCGTGAATATTCGACTGTGAGATTGGTAGTCGAATCAGGCTCCTCCTATCGAAGCATCGAGTCGTCGACTATTCGGAGTCACCCCTAGTATATATCACTGCAGTTTCCAACAGAAATTAACACTAGATGCTGTAAACCATCGTTCACTTGTAATCGTTTTCGTACACAGTTACAGTTACAGCTCCATATGTTTAGTTTTCCGGACATAATAAGCTTGCTCCTAGCTCAGCCAGCACTGAATTAGACTTAGGATGTGGGATCTTTGGGTATGAATCCCGTCAAAAACATGATTCATGATGAAAGATGAGAGATCGAAAAAACAAGTTAAAATGGCAATTTTGCTATTGCGTTTTTACGTCACATTCATTTTTGTTCATACTATCAGGCAGGTTTAGGTGTAGTTCAGATGGCACGTTATTTTAAAACGTCATAGAGCACTAGACTTATAGCGTCATTCAACGGACATTTCAAGTCAGAACTGCGGTGACACCTACAAAACCAACATCACGTAAAACGTACCATATGTACGTTCATCTGTTCGGGGGGGGGGGGGCAGATGAACGTACATGGCGTATTTCGTGTCTTGCGAAAAAGTTCCCACAGGTACCTTTTCGTCATGAGATCAGGTTGAATATATTTGTCCATCCTAATTATGAATATTAATAGATGCAACTATTTAACATTATTATTTTGTTATTGTAGAAGCTTAAATCAGATCAATACACAAAATCAGCTTCTCATCTAACAAAGTGTGTTCTAATGCATCTAATTAACACTTAAACAGTGTTTAATTTTACACATTGCATAATTAGATATTAAAATTTGATCTTTTGCCAGCAGGCAACACAAAACCAGATCATACTGCATTGATTTACCACTTAGATGTTAACATCACACCTGCTCATAATTTAGCTTTTTTCATATCACTACAAGATTTACCCATAAGAACTGAAAGTATTATTTAATAAACACACCTATAACAACTGGAGAATTTTGATGCTACTAGTTGCTGTTTTTGGATACATACATTCCCATTTGGGGTTCTATTATGTAACCACAGTGACTCATACTTTCGGGTCACTGGTGCTCCCATACAACGCCAGGCGGCTACACTATGAGTGATGCTTCCTCTCACAGCTCACTGTAAGAAATGGAGTGTCCTCCTGCGCCGTGGTAAAGCCTGACCCCTGTATTGATTAATCCTCATCATCCAGTTTCTCCCTCAGCCTTGATTTATGGGCAACTGTTGTTTTTACATTAGCCGTCAAGTCAGTCTTTTCAGGTTACAGTGGACAGGCTAATGGCCTGCTGTCTTTCTCTCCTTTATTCCAGTTCAAAATCCCTTGACCTTTAAATGTTTTTAAAGAAACATTGCTAATGCACTCTGATTTTATACTGTTTTTATGTTCATTTAGTTTCGGGTTTCTTATTCCTTGCAGTGCCTTTGTGTTATGAAGTATTCTTCCCAAAAAATCTAAAGAATAAGTTAATGTTTTAGGAATTCGCATGAAGTTATGTACAAAATGAACATGTTTGTGAATGTTTTGAAACATCTTATTTCAGAACGTTTTTCAGAATGGTAGATATAGAGTAAAATGTGATAGAGTAAGCTGTGTTTTTGGATCAACTAATAATTATGGTGAGCTTTGTATTCAAAAGCAGGATCCAGTTTGTATAATATGCATAATGTGCAGCAAAATAAGACTTTTGACTTTCAGCCAAACTTTCAGACGTCTGAATAAAAAAAATCTACATCTGCTGTATTAAAAATGACTTATGTGTTAGTCATGTGACCAGCAATATCTCACTGACCTCTGCATGTTCTTCACACATAGCTGTGACACAGCTGTCATCTGGACAAAGATCTGGTGAGTGAGTTTATCAGAAATTATGGCCGTTCTTCACGACAAAGGCCACACATGAGGCTAGAGAGTTATGAGTGCTTGCATGTGATGAAAGTGTGGGCCAGAAATATTAATGGAGGGGTGCGCCTTCATTGTTTCATTTCAATGAAATCTCAAAAAAATGTGTTTTTCTTCCATAAATATGTATATTTTATTTCATATATATCTAAGCTGGTGTTGTTTTTAATTACTAAATGGGTACTCGTATTCTCATAATATTTACTATCTACCATACGTCCCATGTGAAATTACAATTACAACATTGTAATTGCTGTCATTGTTTTTTGTATAACAGTGTTAGTAAGGCATATTCTCTATGGTGATTAGGTGTTAAATAAATGATAGGATTCTGGGTGGCTGAAGGGCTGCCAACATGAGAAGATGACTCTTGTATGAACACTTGCCAGCATTTGGCAGCCATGATCCATTAACCATAAATCCCCTCTCGCTTTATAGCCCAACCTATTTTCTCAAAGCTCCATTACCAGCCTTTTAACTAATAAACACTGTTGTTGTCATAGAGCCAGACCTCTAAGGGCCTTTCTGTATGTTTTCTTTTCAGGTCTCTAGTTAAAGACAATATCCAGCCAACTGCTCATACACAATTTCAAAATGGGATAGACATTGTTTAATTTACAGTATCTCACAAAAGTGAGTACGCCCCTCACATTTTAGCAACAGTTTTAGTATATCTTCTCAAGGGACAATACTATACAAATGAAACTGGGATATATATTAGAGTAGTCAATGTGCAGCTTGTATAGAAGTACAAATTTACTGTCCTCTAAAAATAACTCAACATATAGCCATTGTTGTCCAAATAACTGGCAACAAAAATGAGTACACCCTAAGTGAACATGTCAAAACTGTGTCCAAAATGTCAACATTTTGTAGGGGCACCATTGTTATCTAGCACTGCCTTAATCCTCCTGGGCATGGAGTTCACCAGAGCTGCACAGGTTGTTGCTGGCATCCTCCTCCATAATGACATCACGGAGCTGCTGGATGTTAGACACATGGTGCTTCTCCACCTTCCTCTTGAGGATGCCCCACATGTGCTCAATAGGGT
>JAFVLL020002981.1:0-14011 GCA_021397915.2 Tor tambroides | reverse complement strand
TGAGTGTGAGTGAGTGCGTGCGTGTTTGTGAGAGAGAGTGAGTGAGTGCGTGCGTGTTTGTGCGTGTGTGCGTGTGTGTGTGTGTGTGTGTGAGAGAGAGTGAGTGAGTGCGTGCGTGTTTGTGTGTATCAGCGGGAATCCAGCAACAAGCTAATCCCGTGCACGTTTGGCTTCATTAGACATGAGATGCTGCATTAATTCATCACAGCATATTGTTTTTCTGTACATGACACTTTATGCATTCTTGTGCTAACTCTTCCGTGTGAAATGTATGTTTAATTTTCATTGCATAATTCAAGCAGATGGCATTTTGCTCTCATGTATAAACATAGGCACACATTTCTTGTCACCACACGTCCTTCCTGCTCACCTTCAGCGCTTCTGGGGCTGGAAGCTGCAGAAATAATAGTGACAAAGAATATGTATTGAGTTTGACAACTCGCGAAACACAATTGCATTGCAGAAAAAGCAGATAAATGAGTGTCGGCTTCATTAATTTATTTTTTTTTTTCAGCTGCTTTGCTTGTAAAGCTGTTCAGTCATTGAGCAGATGCAGATGCTGTCAGTCATTTTAGATGCATAATGAATATCTGAGGTTAAAAGTTCTGTTTAAACCTGGAAATTAACAAAGCGTTTGATGCATTATGATGCAAACAAAAAAGAAATAAAGATAATGCACAGTTATGCTGGATAACATGATCATCTGGTTTTGTTCATGAGCTACTGTCATTAAAAGATTTAAAAGATTTTTTTTTAATTCATATTATTTTTACTAAAAATTTTATCTCATATTGTTGTGCTGATATTATAATGGAAAAAAAATCTGTATTAAATAGAAAAATGCAAAATATGAAGCATTTTCACTAGTTGGCTTTTGGTCTTCAGTATATAAGGGCAGTATATGTTGGAAATATTTAAATATTTTAATGATATCCTAAAGATTATCTTACAATTATTTAATTTCAGTTATTTAAATTTTAAAAATGTTTTTTTAGTGTGACAGCCAATGGTAAAATGTTATAATTTACCACTGGCTGCCACCCTATTGTAAATTATTTATCTTTATTTTTTATTTTTTTTTACCAGTAAAATGTCTTGAAATATATTCTAATATAATCTAAATTTATTTTACTATGTTATAATTTATTATATAATGATTTCAAGTAAGTATATATTAATAATTTTAAAATAAAACATTGTTATTGTAAATTATTTATCCTGTTTTTTTATTTTTTTATATACTTAAAACATCTTAAAATGTCTTATATCCTAAAATAATATTAATATATTATCTATATATTTTACTATATTATAATTTATTATATAATGATATATAGTCGCGTCCAAAATAAAGGTTTTTATTTACATAATAAATGTGTGTGTACTGTGTATATTTATTATGAATATATATAAAGACACAAACATGCAGCATATATTTAGAAAATATTTACATGTATTTACATATTTATATTCATATAAATTATATCATATATAAATATATTTAATATGTAAATGTAACATATTTTTCTTTAATATATATATACATGCATGGTGTGTATTTATATATACATAATAAATATACACAGTACACAGTATATTATGTAAACAAAACATTTTTATTTTGGATGCGATTAATGCCGATTAATTGTTTGACAGCACTAATTAATATATTATAGTTTAAGTATTTATATTTTTTATTCTACCATTGTTAAGTGTGATCTTGAAGGAGATGAGATGAGAAAGTGTGTGTGATGATGGTTGATGATCATTGTGTGTGTTTAGTCTGTTGGGTCATGGTGAGATGTTGGTATATTTTGGAAGCTGAACAGAAAGCCAGTCAGTCATTGAATTTCAGTCTCGGTTGGGTTTTTACCGGCGGGTATTCATGCTAAACAAGCAGCCAAGTGTCCTCAAATCCCCGCCGTCCTCCCGGAGGACCGCTGGAGCTCAGACGTGCCTCATATAGCTGGAGCTCATGAGGTGTTTCAGAGCCTTCTCCTAAAAATCCTCAGGAGAAATAAAAATACGACAATAACTTAGTCCAGGCCAATAAGAGTACAGAGCTCTAAAATGAATGTGGAGCAGTTCAAATCATTGGTTGATAAATATTTCAGCTCCTTTTGAGATCTCAGACTGTTGATCACAGACGTTTTTGTGACAAATCTGAGCACAGATTGAGACACTATTGAGAAACTCTAGAGGAGACACTTGAGATTATCGAGCCTTTTTCTCAAGAGAAACGTCTGAGAAGCAGGAGACTTCAGAAATAGTCTCCGAGCGAAGAAAGAGCAACCTCTGAGCAATGATATTTTGAATTTGTTTTCAATCATTTTCCAGCTTTTTATATTCATAATAGCTGATTGTGAACTTCTGTAAGCTGAAAAGACTACAACTTAAATTAAAGGTAAATAGAAACATTAAAAAAAATTAAAAAATGTATATATAAAAAAAAATCAAGAATAAAATGATAGAAATATTACATGGAAAACCTAATATACTTAAAATTAAATATGTTGCTTTGAAGCCTAACTGAAATAAGTATAAATAAAATAAGAAAAATTCTTAAATAACTAAAACTGAAATTAAAACAATGCTAAATAGAAATACTTAAAAAATTATTAAAAATAAATCTGAAATAAAACAATAATAAAATTTTATAAATATTAGATGAAAAACCTAATAAACTTAAAATTACATGTTGCCTGACAACTAAATGAAGTAAGTATAAATAAAATACTGAAATTACTGAATAAAATTAAGCTAAATAGAAA
Organism: Tor tambroides; assembly: GCA_021397915.2. NCBI lineage: Eukaryota > Metazoa > Chordata > Actinopteri > Cypriniformes > Cyprinidae > Tor > Tor tambroides. The sequence goes on along the minus strand of JAFVLL020002981.1, from coordinate 11,240 downwards.
TATTGTTTAAAATCTGAAATAATAAATAAAAAATAAATAATAATACAAATATAATAACATTAAAATAAGAGAAAAATATAAATAAAATACTAAAAATATCAAAATTACTAAAACTGATATTAAAGTTAATAGTATATCAATATAACAAAAATGACAAAATGACTACAATTAAAATGAAAACTGAAAATATTTATAATATATAAAAATTTATAAATACTATAGAAGTCTAAAAATGATAAATGTAAAATAACACTGCTTCACAAATAAAAAAAAGAATTGATGCTCAGATCAGGATTTCATGTGGACGGTAGTGGTGTAATAAGCCGGATAATGTGCAGGCGGTCGGTCTGCTGGAGCATCAGGCCACTAATCATCCCGTCAGGGTTTATTTTACAATAATGACCGGCTGACTGCGTATCATCTCTTATTTGTTTCATACATCTTTGTGATCATACAGACTTCAGAGGAGAGTGTCTCTGAGGCAGATCACAGTGAAGCTTTGATGCATTGCTTTGTTTCTCATAAGCTAATGATCAGCGTGTGTAGTCCAGACTGCAGGCTCATGTTTGTTTTTATGTTTAGCCTGGTCTGGTTTTGCTGCAGGACATCGAGTGGCGACACAACACAGCACTGAAAGTGTTCAGCATACAGATTTATAATGTCATGTTTATTCTTGCTGCATGTATTTAATGTAGTCTGGTTTCTTTTATCCTATGTGGGTTTGCTTATATTTTGTGAGGATGACGGCCTGTCAAAAAAACTGACCATGTTGACGTCAGGGTTATTATCGTTAACTAAAACTAAAACCTTAAAAAATACATTTTCATCACTTCGGATAAAATAAATTTAACTTTTATCCTATTGCCAAGACAACATTTCTCATTTTCATTTAGTTTGTTGAAGTATTTAAATAACTAAAACTAAATAAACTAAAAACTAAAACTTAGACATAAAAAACCTCTGACAAAAATAGAACAAAATGAATATAACTAAAAACAGAAAATGTAAAAAACGTAAACATTTTTTTAAAAAAAATCTAATTCAAAATATTAACAGGAATATATTGGTACATGAATGGTACTAAAATAACACTATAGTTGCAAAGTCAAGTAACATTTATTTATTATTAAAACAAAAGAGTCATTATCCAGCTCAATTAAATTCAGTGTGGATTCAGTGTCAGTCTTGCAAAGTTGCAAAGTTGTTTTATAAAGCAGCGCTACAGAAGACGACAGTGTCATTATTTAGCATTATTCATTAGACATTTGTCTAATTTGATGAGCTTTTACCGAGTGACAGATAAATGTGTGCAGAAATACAGTACCATGTAGTTTGATTTGGATGCAACCTTTGACATACAATGACTATTTATTTTATTTTGGCTATATAATGAATAGCTGAATTATTTTATTTTATTTTATTTTATTTTATTTTATTTTATTTTACCTTTCTGCCATTTTAGCCTACAACATTTGTATTTTATTTTATTTTATTTTATTTTATTTTACTGCTCTGCCATTTTTGGCCAACTTTATTTTATTTTATTTTATTTTATTTCAGTGCTATGCCATTTTTGGCCTACAACATTTTATTTTATTTTATTTTATTTTATTTTATTTTATTTTATTTTATTTTATTTTATTTTATTTTATTTTATTTTATTTTATTTTATTTTATTTTATTTTATTTTATTTTATTTTATTTTATTTTATTTTATTTTATTTTATTTTATTTTATTTTATTTTATTTTATTGCTCTGCCATTTCTGGCCAACTTTATTTTATTTTATTTTACTTTTCTGCCATTTTGGCCAACTGTATTTTATTTTATTTTATTTTATTTTACTTTTCTGCCGTTTTGGCCAACTGTCTTTTATTTTATTTTATTTTATTTTGTTTTATTTTACTGCTCTGCCATTTTTGGCCAACTTCATTTTTATTTTATTTTATTTTATTTTTCTGCCATTTTTGGCCAACTTTATTTTAATTTAATTTATTTTATTTTACTGCTCTGCCATTTTTTGCCAACTTTTATATTATTTTATTTTATTTTACTGCCAGTTTTGGCCAACTTTATTTTTATTTTATTTTATTTTATTTTATTAAATTTTATTTTATTTTATTTTACCTCTCTGCCATGTTTGGCCCACAAAATGTTCTTTTATTTTTTATTGTATTTTCTTTTATTTTTACTTCAGTCTGGACTAATGATTTTTTCTGGTGTGTTGTTTTTTGTGTTTCCAGTCCATCAGCCTGATAGAGCGTGGGAACCCGTCCCGGAGTCTGGAGCAGGTGTGCCGCTGGGCAAACACCCAGCAGAGGCTGGACCCCGAGCACGCCGAGCATCATGACCATGCCATCTTCCTCACCAGGCAAGATTTTGGTCCCGCAGGTATGCAAGGTACTGTGTTTCTCTCGATCGAGGCTGTGCAGAGTAAGTGCTTCTTTCTGCTTCTGTTCTCGAACGGTTGGCATCGCAATGCCCGGGACATCGGTCAGGAACAACCATCAAACACCAGCTAATCTGATTCCAGACCATGTAAACTGGGCATCGATGCCAACCTGTAGCAACCAAAAATACTCTTTGACCGAAGGAGAGTTTTTGGCATGTAGACGAAAAAAAGAAGATAATTTATTAGTAGCTGTGCACTCAACAATGCTAATATTCCTAGTTTTTTTGTTCAAAAGTTTCCTTTCTAGGTATTTTGATAAAATTGACCAATTTTAACTATTACTGTGTTTCACAAAGTTGAAGTAATTCTTGCATGCATGCTACTTAAAGGGACAGTTCACCCAAAAATTCTGTCATCATTTGCTCATCCTCAACCTCTATGAGTTTCTTTCTTCTGCTGAACACAAAAGAAGATATTTTAAGCAATCTTAGTAGCCAAACAATTGACGGTAGCCATTGACTTCCATAGTATTGTTTTCCATACTGTGGAAGTCAATGGCTGCCGTCAGCTGAGGGTGAGTATATGATGACAGAATTGTCATTTTTTGGGTGATATCCCTTTAAAATTAGTAGATTAAACATCTTTAGTAGTAGTAGTGGTTGTAGTTGAATAACTGGGCATCTTAGTCAAATACAGTAGACGGCAAAATTAATTAGGTGTAAATAAAAACGAGTCTGTGAGGGACAGGTTTACTGTCTGTTCAGAGGGTTGTGCTGTTGTGTGATTTGGTGTTAATCAATTGATGAAACATTGAAAATGCATACAAAAAAAATAATAATAATGAGCAGAAAACACAAAAATGAGACCAAATAGACTTACTGTACATCTGTCTGTCTCAGCCTCATTTTCATTCACATCACATTAAATATATTGATCTACGACTAAGAACTGATCAAATATGTTTGAATTACATTAAACTGCTATTTCAAAAAAATGTGTCGCTGTGAGGCAGTGTTATTTTAGTATCATTGATATACTATTATAGTTTTTGTTAATATTTCGAATTAGATTTTATTTTTATGTTTTGTTTTGATTGTAAGTTCATTGTAAGTTTTAGTGTTCATTTTCAAGTAACTGTTATTTAATTTTATTTATGTATTTATGTATTTATGTATTTATTTAGAAAAACCAAGGCAAATAAACTTCATCACAGGTTTCTGTTGTGTAGATTAAAATGAAATGTCAAATATTAAAATATGGCTTGCTTAAAATACAGCAGCACCAAAAAAAAATAAATAAAAGTAAATGTATTTTTGTTAATATTTTGAATTAGATTCTTTTTATATTTATTATATTCAGTTTTTATTTAATTTTACTGTAAGTTTTAATAATTATTTTGTTTTTGTCTTTTTTATTCGTTTTTTATTTTTAAATATGTCTATATAGTTTTTTAATTAATTTTTTATTTAATAGTTTTAGCTTACTTTAGTATTCCGTTATTTTAGTACTTTAAGTTAAACTAAAGGAAAATGAGAAATGTTGCCTTGGCAACCAGTTGAAATTAAAGTTTCACTTCAAAACATTAGTTTTGTTTCAAGTAACAATATTTTTTTGGATTAATAATAATAATAATAATAAATGTCAACACAGGTTTCTGTAGATTAAATTAAAACAAAATGTCAAATACTAAAGTACAGCTTGACTAAAATACAGCAGCACAAAAATATATATTAACCTCCATCATTCTTTTAAGTGTGTAAAAGTCATTGCATCAGATGCGAAATGTTAAATGCAGCAAAATATCTTCTCTTCACTAACGTCACTGTTTTTCATGATTGTTGAAGTCTCTGTGTTTGAATCAGCCGGTGTTTTGGTGAGTTTAATAGATGTAGAGAATCACATTAACATGATTCATTAACACAAAACTGACTGTCTTCAACACGGCATCTGCTCTTTATGCTTCTAAATTGTGCTTGTGCATCTTTCTTTACAATACATGACTCCTGCATTGTTCTAATGCAGTGACATGCACACACTGACTGTGTTATTGGTGTCCTGTGTTTGACTCTCACTCAGTCGTGCTCCTGTCAGTCAGTCTTTTTGAAGTTTAGGGACTTGTTTCGGATGAATGTGTGTTTAGGTTTCATGATCCTCGTGTGATTTTTGAAGACAGTCAGTAATACCTGTTTTGTGTTTGGCACGTCTGCTGTTGCTACGCCACGGCCTCTGTTGTGCTCATAACATCGCAGAACGCCAACCTTTTACCCCGAGGGCAAACATCACACTCCCGTCCCGAGCTGTAAGCCTCATTCAGAGCGCATGCTCACAGTGACGCTCATGACTGAAGGTGTTTGGGAAACGGCCAGCGCCTAAAGCCTGCTGTTGGTGAATGGAGTCAAGTAATAACTGGAAGGCTCTGATTCAGCGGTTCCTGTGTTATTAACAGCGCTAGTGATTTGGAAATAGATCAGGGGAACCTGTTTTATAGCTGTCAAATCGCTGTTCTTTTTCAATAAAGTGTCAGTGAAAGGAGCCGCTTCACCTTCAGATGTTGCTCATCCACCCCAGGGCATCAAACTAAATCTTACATGTTTTTTTTTTTTTGACATTTATTTTATATGAACATAGTTATGAAAAATATAAATGGTTAAAAAATTATTTTAAATGATTTGTGTGTTTTTCGTTGTTTTCTTGCAATGCAAATTTTAGATATATAAAATGTAATTTCTTGTTTGGGTTTAAATGTTGTTTTGTAGGGTATATAATATGTATAATAATATTATTATGGCATTTAATATTTTATATAAATATATAGTTATAATTTGATATATTGTTAAAAAATGAAATAATTAATTATTAAATATAATAAATAGTGTGTGTATCTTATATATATATATATATATATAAATGTATTATATTAAAATATATCAAATTAGAACTTTTCACTATTTTCTCACAATAAACACAATATATATATATAAAATTTAAAAACAAAATATAAAATAATATGCTGATATATATGTATATACAATAATATGCTGATATACATGTGTATATATATATATGTATATGTAAAATGTATAAATAATAATACATTATATATAATAAAATAATGATATATATATATATATATATATATATATATATATCATTTTATTATATATTTAATGTATTATTATTTATACATATAATATATAGTGTGTGTGTGTGTGTGTGTGTGTGTGTGTATGTATAATAAAATGTATATTATGTATATTTATAATAAAATATATCTCATTTTAAAAAATATATAATTTTTCATTCAGCTTTTATTCCCTAGAAATTAAAATAGCTTGATGAATTCAGGAAACACTTGCAAAAAAACATTCACATTTCTTCCTGACATGCTGTGCAAGGTTCTGGGTTTTTGTTTGTATATTTATTTTTGTTCATGACAACATGTTTATGGTTGTTAAAGGGCTGTGTGAACCATCTTCATGCGGCGGTGCTTTAATATCAGTCTGGATCTCCTGGATTAATGTCATCTAATACCCTGTGATTACAGCACTGCTGCCAGCTGCTGTCGCTTCACAACGCAACGCTTTTCCAGAGCAATGCAAAGCTGCATTCACCTGGAGGACATTTATCTGAAGACAGATAAACGGCTCAGCTAGCAGCTTGATTTCTTATGCAACCCTTCGCTGGCTAAATACATCTTTGATTTTTTGTTGTTGTTATTCTGGTTATGTAAAAAATCCAATAAAACCTACATGGCTGCTGGGCAGCGGGAATATCACTAGGATTACACATGTAATCAGATGCTGGATCGGCCCAATTATTATTGATGCTTTAACAGGCATTAAATCACTGAACGCTTCATAAGCTTCTCATAATCTGCATCTTCTGCTTTTCACCTGCATGCCAAAGACTGTCGGTGATTTGAGTAGCATGAACGTCTTATTAAAAAAAGCCCAGACTGGCTTTAACCTCTGGAGCAGCTCAGCTAAACTAAAGCTCTAGCACTGCACATCTCTTGATCGAGTGTCGGTCTCTATCTGTGCTTTCTGTGGTGTTTGTGTGTCGTATGAACACTGTGTCCTGTGAAACGTGGCTCGTAGTTGTGATTGGGAAAGCTTTTCGGGTTGCAGCCGCTTCTGCGCTTCTATATGGAGGCAATAGTGGGGAACTTGTTGCACATATAGAGAACAAAATAGGAAAAATGGGTGGTGTAAAAACAATTACTTCTCAAAAATTGCTAGTAAATGTCACAAAAACTAGAAACTGCAAGTAAAATTGAATTAAATGTGAAAATGTGAAGCAGCAAGACTGAAATATTATTTTCTTGCAAAACATACTCTAATCTCCATTTAAAATGATCTTCATTCATGTTTTTAAATTTTAAATTGCACCAATGTTAATATTAAGTTTATTCAAGTTGATTTCAATTAAACTACTTTTATTTATATTTTATGACATTACCATTCAAGTTTTTTATTTGAAGGAAATTTATACTTTTATTAATCAATGATGCATTAAATTGATCAAATGTGACAGTAAAGATATTTATGTTATAAAAGCTTTCTATTACAAATAAATACTTAAATAAATACTTTTATTCATCAAGGATGCATTAAAAGACATTTATAATTCTATTCTATTTGAAATAAATGCTGTTCTTTTGAACTTTCTATTCATCTGTGAATCCTGAAAAATAAAATATATCACGGTTTCCACAAAAATATTGTGCAGCACAACTGTTTTCAACATTGATAATAATCAGAAATGTTTCTTGAGCAGCAAATCAGCATATTAGAATGATTTCTGAAGATCATGTGACACTGAAAATTCAGCGCTCCATCACAGAAATAAATTACATTTTAATATATATTCACATAGAAAACAGTTTATTTAAATTCTAATAATATTTCACAATTTTTACTGTATTTTTGAGCAAATAAATGCAGCCTTGCTGAGCAGAAGAGACGTTTGAATGGTAGTGTATGATTATAATAAACAGCAGCTCACTTGGTTTTGGAAAAAAGCAGCATAGCAAGGAAATCAGAGAATGGATTCTTTTTTTAAAGTCATATTTAAAGTTCAGAATTGCCATTGCTAAGGGAATAGTGAAGTGATTGTGTCAAAAGGCTGAGTTGGGTGTCCACGTTGTGTGTGCTTTGATGTGTTTGATTTGACAGTGACCCGCAGCTCTTTGAAAGGGAAGGAATCTTAGACTTTCCCAATGAATCTCACCTGGCTCTGATCTGACTTCTAGAATGTCCCGCATTCCAGTTCATCATCGTTTCCCTTTGATCTCTGTCGCCCAGGTTACGCCCCGGTAACGGGCATGTGCCACCCGCTGCGGAGCTGCACACTCAACCACGAAGACGGCTTTTCCTCTGCCTTTGTGGTGGCGCACGAAACCGGACACGTGTAAGTTTACATCTGCTTTTCAGTCTCGACTGTGAGCGTGCTATCAGTGTTTAAGATCGTGTAGGTAAAGCACGGCATGTTAGCATGCATTTACAGTAGTTGCTTTATGTTTATGAGCACATGAACGGTGTTGTAATTAGCAGGAATGCTTTGAGACTTGGTGAGGAGTGTCATTCAACAAGCAAGTTTGTATTTGGCGTAATTCAGCAATTATTTTAATTTGCTAAAAGCGTGCTCAACCTCAGGCCAGCTAAGATTAGGATGAGTTTGTTTCGTCATCAGATTTGGAGGAATGTCTCAGCAATGGACGCTCTGCAGTGAATGGGTGCCGTCAGAATGAGAGTCCAAACAGCTGATAAAAACATCACAATAATCCACACCACTCCAGTCCATCAGTTAACATCTGGAGAAGACAAAAGCTGAAACAAATCCATCATTAAGACATTTTTAACTCAAATACAAGTCCATAATCCATAATCACGCTTGATCTGTGCGGATTTCTCTCCTTATTCAGACCACTTTTTCACTGGAGGAAGAGTTATTATGGATTATGGACTCGTATTTGAGTTAAAAACATCTTAATGCTGGATTTGTTTCAGCTTTTGTCTTCTCCAGATGATGGACTGGAGTGGTGTGGATTATTGTGATGTTTTTATCAGCTGTTTGGACTCTCATTCTGACGGCACCCATTCACTGCAGAGCGTCCATTGCTGAGACACTGATGCAATGATACATTTCTCCAAATCTACTGAACAAACAAACTCATCCTAATCTTGGATGGCCACATTTTCAGCAAATATTCATTTTGGAGTGAATTATTTCCTTAAGTTGCAATTGTGAAATGTTGCCTGCACAGATTAGTTTGCATGCATTTTGTCAGCTGTTTGCGAAGAATGGCAATAAAGCTCTGCCAGGAAAAAGCTACTCATTCAGCTAGTTTATGAGGCATCATTTAGTGTGGTGGCATGAGCGTGATAAAATACATAAAGCATCTATTGCATGCCTAATATGCATGAAATGCAGAAAGAAATGTGAAATTGCTCATGTCCAATGCATTATGATCAAAATTAGTTGACTGCACACTGTAATTACATCTCATAAGAAGAAACATCCCTGGAGGACATGAACATAGTATGAACATGTACTGCTGAGATGAATGCTGCTCAATAGCGCCCCCTGTAGAACAGAGCTCTGCCATGAGAAAAACTGGCTCCTTTTGCCATTTTGCGAGATGTTTTATATTTTCCGCTTCGTTCCAGGTCTTAAGTAACTCCTCTCCGCTCAGCCGGTTTGGAGAACAGACATGAATCATCTTCTGTTCTTCGCTGTGGTCTGTTTCCTCATAATGTGATTCATCATCAGATTTAATGTTTGTTGTGTCTCTATGAACACTGACAACAGTCACATGAGCTGGAAGCTCTTGTTTCACAGTGAATTCACGATGTCAGCAGAATCCAGTCTGTCTCGCTCGTGACTGTACATGCAGAAACGCTCTGCTTATAGTCGGATGTTCCTGCGCTGCTGGGAATGTTGAGTAGCTGCTTTAAGACTGTAGTTTATCAAGCTGCGTATAGTTTAAAGTGGTTTAAGTCACATAAACACTGTAAGACAACCACTTGACTTCCATAATCTGATGTATTTTGAATGAATCAGGATACTGAATGAACAGAACTGTACAGTAGGTTGAGACTTGAGGGGGTTTTTAATGATGAATTGATGAGATCAGCTGTTTCATTAACGTCATTAAATTTTGATGTAAATGAAGATCAAGACAAAAACTTTTTTCTTTTCTTATGATGCGCACAAATTAATCATTCATAATAAGACCTGGAAAATTAAGAAAGTAAGTCTATTTTGATTTTATGTTGACTTAGGTGTTATTTAAGATGAGTAACAACTTTATAAATATACTACTATTAGAATATATATATACATTACTGTTCAAAATTTATTTTAATTTAATGTATTTAAAAAAAACAATTTTTTAGGATTCATTCAGTTGATTAAAATTAGCAGTAAAGGTGTTTATAATGCTACAAAACATTTTTATTGTTCTTTTAAACTTTCTGTTCATCAAATCATTTTATAATTAGCATATTAGAATGATTTCTGAAGGATCATGTGACTAAAGACTGGAGTAATGATGCTAAAAATTCAACTTTGCATCACAGGAATAAAACACATTTTACAGTATTTTTTACATAGAAAATAGTTATTTTAAATTGTAATAATATTTCACAATATTACTGATTTTACTGTATTTTTAATCTAATAAATGCAGCCTTGGTGAGGAGAACAGAAAAATCTTACCAAAAAAAATTCTTACCCAAACTTTTCAATGGCAGTGCAATTTAGCTGACAGCATTTGATTTGATCACAAATTAATGCTAAATGCAACTAATAAAATAATTTAAAAACATAGTAATAAACAACTCGTATAAATATTACACTACAAATAAGCTACACAGAAAGTTCTGTGCAGGAACGAATCAGTGAGTCATTATATAGTCGAAATGAACTGATTCACTAATATGATTCTACCCAACATTACAGGACACCCTGACCCTGATGAAACTGACCAGCAGTTTGCTGATTGTGTTGAATGTTTCAGGCTGGGAATGGAGCATGATGGCCAGGGGAACCGCTGCTCGGATGAGACCAGTATGGGCAGCATCATGGCTCCGCTGGTCCAGGCCGCGTTTCACCGCTACCACTGGTCCCGCTGCAGCAAACAGGAGCTCAACCGATACATCCAGTGAGAAACTGTTCCTTACATCTGCTCTGATCCTCAGTATCCATCGCTGAAGAGGATTTGGGAGATGAAGCATGAGTAGGGAGTGAAAACGAGTAACATAATCTCCCCAGAGAGAAAGAAATGACATTAATTCCATTAAATCTGACGCTGAACATTTATAAATCCTCATGTTGTTCCTTTTGTGTTCAACAGAAGGTTAAGTTAGATTTCTTAATAGAACAACAGCCATTGATATTTAAATTTCTTAATAGAATATTGCAGCCAGAGACTCACCACGCCTTCAAAATAATCCAAACGAGGATTATGATGAAATAACGAGGATAGACCAAAAAAGTTTCCCAAAAAGTAAGAGCTTGAAGAAGGTCCGCACACTCTCAAACATCAAAAAGAATCACAAGCGAGAGGATAACATTTAGAGCAATTTACTGAATAAAAACAAGCAAACGTTTCGGTCATATGTTGACCTTTTTCAATGCCAAATGCTTGACCTTCTTCAAGCTCTTACTGAATAGAATATTGGCCATTGATATTTTAATAGCCATTGATATTTAAATCTCTCAATAGAACAATATCCATTGATATGTAAATCTCTTAATAGAATTTTGGACATTGATATTTAAATTTCTTAATGGAACATTGCATTGATATTTAAATTTCTTAATAGAATTTTGGACATTGATATTT
>JAFVLL020002980.1:40424-64525 GCA_021397915.2 Tor tambroides | reverse complement strand
CTGAACGGCCCCCTCCTCATCTCTACCCCTTTGATCTGGAGACTCTTGGGTCTCCTTCACTGAGCTCTCAGATGGGTGACATGACCACGGAAAGACCCCCTTCTACTCTCCACACTGCCTCCAGTTAGAGAAACAGACAGAACGGGGATCGGAAAAAAAAAGGACTGGTCTTATTTTTTGTTATTTGTATGATTTTGAAACTCCAGGAGAGTAACAGTCTCTGGCTCCAGTGATTCAACCACTACTGTTTATTTTTCAGAGCATGAAATTAACTACAGAAAGGAAGAGAGGAAGAAAAACTGAGTGAGACAGGCGTGTGTATGTGTTTGAGAGATCGTCTCTGTGCTGTTTGGTCTACGCTCCGTCTTTTCATACCATTTTTTTTTAATGCTGTACTATTTCTGCTGCCCTGGGCACTGAGAAGCAATGCGATAATCCATTTACTATGGTAGAAGGTACAATATATAATAGTAGTAGTTATGATTGCCTCAGCAATCACCACTACCGATCAAAAAGTTGAATGGTTTTTTGAAGCACAAATACTTTGAGCAACATTTAAAGCAAGTCAGTTTAAAATGTTGGCTCCATAAGGTGTGAACTGAAGTGATCTGTGTTTTGGGGATTCTCTGGTTGCACAGAATTGTAGTGGTGAGTGGTAGAAAAATGTGTACGAACACTGGGCTCGTCATTCAATTTATTAGTGGATCACAGGAGACTCTCCATGCAGGAGTAAATGAAGTGACATTGACATTACTGCGGTAATGACTTCAGAGACCTGCTTCTCCGTCTGCAGTCAAACTACGCCTCATCAAATGTTCATGCTGAGACTATTTGCAAATATGATTGTACAATGATATGCTCCTTGATATTTTATGTCAGCGGATTACAACTGGCTTACGTGTAATCAGATTTTCGAGGCTTTATGTTTGTCATGAAGATCATAACCTGCAAGGACTTACACAGACATGTATGCACAATCTCCCACCTCTCACTTTGATTGAAATGGGAGTCTGTTTGTTTAAAACCGGAACAAATCTGTGATAACCTTTTCCTGATAACCCGTGTCATTCAGTGACAAGCAAAACAAAAACATATTTTAAAAGTATAAAAGTCTGTGTCACATTTACAGTGTCCTATGTTTATTCCCACAGCCAAAGCAGAGCTGGAGCTCCAGGAAAAACAGCTCGCTGACACGCAGAGGATGTAAGTTGTCTTACTGTGTTAACCGTGCCAAGTCTCTTGTTCACTTATTATTGTGTCATATTGGTTATGACTCCTCTGAGTGTGTGTGTGCATTAGCATCCACCTCTCTATCTCTTTCTGTGTGATTTTCCCTCACTTGTGGATTACTAATAGTGCAATTCGCCGAGATTGACATTTAGTAGGTTGTCTTCTTTAAAAGGGGCCAGTTTTCAAAACTTTGGCTCTTGCAGTGGAAAAAATAGCAAATATGACACGTCAATTAATTTTAAAGGTCTTTGTGTTCATTGTCTGAATGTTGCCGTTTCTTCCAAGTACTAGTCTTACGATTGCTGTGGGCGAAAAGAAGTTACACTTGTCGTTCTTTATGTAAGAGCATTATTTTTACAAGCTAAAATTTCACATGCTTGAAGTAAGCCGATCAATTTCACAATTCCTCAGTGTAAACTTTCTAATCTTATTTTGTAATATTTTGTTCATAGTGTCATGCTTTTCTTTGAATGGTTTCCAGTTTTCTGGAGTTGAGCGTGTTTTTCTCAGTCAAGCCTAAGGCGGGAGAGAAGGAGGTTTCACCGAACACATTCTTCACAGTGTGGCACGAGTTTTCGTCAGATTTTAAGGAGCTCTGGAAGAGAGAGAATAAATGCCTACTGCAGGAGCGGTGAGGAACATTATGCCTCTGTTGCTATTTTGTATGTCTGATTGTCTTCACTGCAAGTCACCTTTATTTCTATAAAGTTGTAAAGCAGCTCTAAAAGACAATAGTGTCACTATTTAGCTCAAGTCAGTCACTGCAATTCACTGAATTTAATTAGCATATTTTTAGGTTGAAAGCTGCAGAAGAGACTTTCAGGCAAGCACGAGAGAAGGCTACCTACAGCGTAAAACCTAAACATGCATCAGGGATAGTAAGTATTTAAAAATCCCTCAATTCACGTTACAAGCAATAACAGTGTAAACTCTAATTGCAACCATGATGTGTTTCACATTCTTCTCACTCAGAAAGCCAAGCTGGGACAGAAGATGTGAAATTCTGCTGTACTGAATCCAACAAAACTCCTTGTTTGCCCGGTTCTTTCTTTATTTTTGTACTTAACAAGTTACTTCAATATATTGAATACTAGCCATGAGAAGGTTTGCATTATTTTAATACATTAACATCCTCAGAATTTTGTCATTTCTGTAGTTTCATATGAAGACAATCAAAGCTTAAAGTGCCCAACTCATTTTTCTCATTTCTCATGCATTGCTGTAGCACCACTATTTTCACTCTCTGCCTAAAACTCTCTCTCTTTTACTTCCTATTCTTTAAAGCCTACCATTCCAAAAAGCCCAGTCTGATCTTGGTCCGCTGGTCAACCGCTTATAGCATGTCAGAAATGTAACTTTACAGTTTTCAGCTCCAACTACGGCGTCGTTGTTGGAAATCCATGCTAATTGTTCTTTGAGGGTGGGCCAAAGCAAGCCAGTCTGTGAGCATTATGCAAATGTATATCATGGTGACATGGAAGCTAAGTCATAAAATAATGGCAGGACAATAACTGAGGCGTTTCAGGCAAGTGTTTTTTGTTAGAGCGATTAACTCCCTTTGGCATGGACTTTGTGCTTTATAATTTTGCAGATCGTTTACATGCACAAACAGCTATATTACACAGTAAAAGAAATGTAAAATAAAAAAAGCATAATGCCATAGGTTCACTTTAAAGCCATACGTTGAAACAGTCTAGCCACTATTTTTTATTATACATTGAATAGTATACACAAAATCTGCACCTTTATTTTCATATCTTCTGTCAAGAAAGTACCGAAAGATCTATTGTAACCTGTGTATTTAATTATCATAAAATAGCACTCTTATTTGTAGGTGAAAGCCACAATGTTTAATGAACTAGAGCAGATAAACAGTGGATTTCATACAGGTTGACTAATTAAACAATCTGCTTCTAAATAATGTTTGTTTATGCTGAACCGGCAATGACAGTAATGGAATAAACTGAATACATAAAGAAATGGCAATCTCGGATATAATATCTGACTATGTGACTTGTGTAAAGTCATGAAAATTCAGCCATCTTATTCTTTAAATGGAAATTTGATAATATTCTGCATCCATAGTTTCCTCTACACGTTTATGTACTTCCGTCTATGAAATTGACACAGAATTGAGTGATATGTTGTGAGTTTTTCTGTTCCAACTTAACTGTAAGGTGTTTAATGAACGGTTGTTGAGAAACATATGCAAATATTATGATTTATGACTTATACCATTCTTTATTTTGTGTGTACAGCTGTTGTCAGTAGTTCAATAACCTTTAATTTACCTAAATGTATTTTCAATTAAAGAAGCTGACAGCTTTATAGCTCATGCGTGATCATTGCTGTGCTATTCTGTGTGTGTTGCATTAAGAACTGAAGCAGCTGCCGTATGAATAATTTCCATTTCCTTTTGGAGAAACTGTAGAAACTTACAAAGGTGCATAGAAAATACAGGGGGAAAAAAGCAAAAGTCGTATTATAACGTGAAATAATAGATTTATTTTTAGAAGACATGTTTATTATATATTTTACATATATTCATAGATTTTCTATGGTTGCTTTGTCATATAATTTCCTTTATCTACACATTTTTTGCTATTTTGTTAAATATTGTCATTAATGCAAACATGTCTGTTAGCCTTTAAGGTAAAGATTTAAACCATTATGAATCTCAGTTTATGTTGTGCACATGACTCATCATAAGAACGGTAAGGCTCAAACTCTCAATGGGCTTGATCAAAGTCAGCCCAGACCGGATGAACTGAAACCAACGGCATCATTTCCATCGGATGCAGCATAGCTAATGGCAGCACCAAGTCAAAATATAGTTTATCCCAAACTGACAGCTTGTCCTTAGTCAAAATATAGCAAACCTCCCTCTAATTTCTTGTCGATAAGGTCCACAGTCACCCTGCATCCTTTCATGTCTTCTCCTGTCCTTCATTAGCGCTGATATATACAACGGCTGGGTAGGTAAGACAAGATGGTGAAGATAGATGGTGGTCAGACGTTTCCACTGTTCTCAAGTATCAAGAGTAATAGAGTGCAACAGTGCCTTCCCAATATTTCAGCAGCCTTGGTTCCCAAAGTAGTTCTCCCATTCATTTTTCATACAGGGATTTTTAAAACGTTTTTGTTAAAGAGTTAAACCAACAGCTAAGAGGTGAATCACAACATTACAAAATGAAAAGAAAAAAAAAACATTTGAAAAGGCAAAGCTACAAGACTGTGCACTTCTCATAATGAGAAAAAGAACTACAATCCCAATTATATAATCAAAATTAAAACTATGTATAAATATAACACTACTGATTTAAAGATGTTGATTATATATAGAAATGATATATTTAGTTTTTTGTAAAATATACAGTTTACAATAAAAATACACAATTCACAGTGGCCAGCTCTTTTCTGAATGGTTTTTGCAGAATGATGGGTAATGTAGATTTCATCAGGAATTCAAACATTTAACATAATTATTTACAAAAATGAGTTAAGCTAATACAGGGTTATGGTTTCAACAGGGTCAGATACCATCTATTAACAACATCAGGTCTGTCTCTTAAAGTTTGTAAGTTATCAATTAAAACGAGTTAAATCAATTCCCCAATGGAGAAACAGCATGGGATTTTTACTTCCGGAACCCTGACTGTTGCACTCTATAGAGAATCAGCATTGCTGAGGTAAAGCAGGAGATCGCTGGAATACAGACGCTCCATGTTTTGCTAAAGAAAAGCTTTCAAGAGGTCAAAGGTCAAACACTGTTCACTTAAAACACATGAATGTTATTTACTGTTTCAGTCTTGTATGTAATTGTACTCTCAGCTTCATTATATTTGTCAAAAAAGAAGAAAAATACAGCTTTGTGTTCCATTGCTGCTCGGCAGCTATTAAGCATTCCCGGGTAGCATACTGTGGTACAGTCCAGACATAATGAAGGTGGCCAGTCTTCTGATTAGCTGTTGTCTTTGGCATGTTTCACACATTGATTGTTGGGCGGCCCCAGTTTTTCCAAAAGGATTTTTAGGCATTGTTTCACTTGTGTGCCTTCTCAGTATGCGGCACTGACGTTAACAGACACACATTTGCACTGCTTGATCCGCTGCACTTTTCGTTGCCGGTACGGCGGCTGGAGCCCAGGACAGTGAAGCCGTACAGTGACTGTGGTTATTCGGCTTGGCCGGCAGAAAGCACAGGACTGAAATGAAGTGTTGTGGTCTGGCGTGGACGCTGTTTTTCGACTTCGATGTGAGGTTTGAGACATCAGGTGGCGGGGGATGTAGAAGGAGTTACACTGGCCGTAGCAGAACCTGTTGATGACGGTTCGGCTCAGGCAACCCTCCAGGCTCACCGTTTGACGTAACGGCTGTGTTTTGCACCAGTCGCTCTTCAGGTACTTCCTCTCTGTGACCACCAGGGCCTCGCGACTCGATGACAGCATGTCGTGTTTGCCTTTCTGTCGTCGTGCTGATGTGTGCTGGGGCAGTGATGCTAGTGTGTGGGATGGTGATGACAAATCATTGCCTTTTAGCTTGTAAGGGGAGGGGATGGAACCCTGAGGCCGTGGCTTCTTGGTCTCTGTGGATACAAAAAGGGTCCATGCCAAAATGGCAGGTATTGCCAGCTTCCAGAACATCCTGAGAAAAGATTCAAAATAGGGAGAAACTTTAATGCTTCTGTTAGGGATTCAAATGTATACATTGTCAAAGGATTTTGGTCATTATAGTATAAACTATGTCCAGTTTGTAAACTCTGTGTTTTATTCACCTAGTCAGCTTTTACTCAGACAAAAGAAAATCAGACAAGAATGGTTAATTTGCATAAATAACCACATGAAACAAAAAATAGTAACCAGTATTTTTACTACTATTCAAAAAGAAAGAAATATAACACAGAAACACACATCTATTTTTATTCAGGCCTATTAACTGACCAAAATTAAAGACTACATAAGAGCCCGGCGCTAAGCTTCCTGGGAAATGGAATTCCCCTGCCCTGATTCAACGACATCTCACAGAGAGCCGGTGTCCTGACATTTTAGCCTACCCGTCAGATTTGCCTACCGGGGCTTACTGCGCACGCGCACATCAATATTTTGTCCTTTTTCTCACGCTGAAAAACAATATTTAATGCATCTTCATTACTGTAAGGGGTAGGTTTAGGGTTGGGGTAGGTGTAGACGTTAATAAAACACAATCTAATTAAAGTTTTAATGGGAGGTATGACAATCTGACAGGGTATGCTACATCGACAGAACACCGGCTCTGATCTCTCACTAAAAAGAACCGACTATTAAGATTCATTCTTCTTTTAATGACGTCTCTTAAGGTTGTGAAAAAAAATATGGCGTATTTTGGCATCGAGTGAATGTTTTATTTTTGTGTTAACACATTTAATGTTTGTAATGTTGTTAGCAGGTTCTTCAAAAAAAGAAAAAAAGATTCATTCATACACTGCTCACGCTGTATGTTTTTTAATCACTAAAAAGAACCCACTCATAAGTTTGGGACACTATTGGTGCTATGTTTTTGATTCACTAAAAAGAATCTGCTCATATGAGTCATCCCCGCGGGAATCAGGCGTGAAAGCACTTTTTACGGAGCGTCATTCTTAAACATGGACATTGTGAGTAAAAACGGTCTTGTACTCATTACTTGGAAAAACACATGTAGCCTACTCATTACTTGTAAGTCACCCTTACAAAACGTGATGGTATCAAATATTATAGTTACCAAGTTCCAAGGTACCGCAAATGATTATTTTGAGGTGTTAACATGGTACATACAGTATCTACAGTTTATCATGACATATATATACAACCATGGTGATAACTTGGTACTTTGTGGCAATTGTAGATGAATAGACTGATGACTGCAGTTTTACAGCACTTTGTCTGTTCTTAAAAAGCAGCGGTTCTTATGTAATGCTGATAAAGTTAAACCCTGTCTTTGGTCTGAACTCTCAATCTTGTTTATCATGGCGCCCTCTGTCAGTTTTGCTTTAGATAACCCTCTGATAACCTCTGACATTTGTGATACTCTACAACCACTGGCATTGTCTGTTTCATTCATGTTCACTCTCCTCTCATTGCCAACAACCTCTTTCATTATGTGTGCTAGGTAGATTGGGAATAAGGCAAAGTTGTATTTCATCTATTTAAAAGACATAGTCTTTAGTTTGTTTTTATGTCCCAGAGGCTTTTTTAAAGGATTTTTATGTTTTTCTGGACAGACCAACCAGAAGAGCTCACAGAAAGCCTGGAGCTAAACAACACCAGAAAGTTACATAAAGAACTATTAAATTCTTTTTCACATGATTAAAAAAAGAAACATTGAGCAAAATTCAAGTCAAGGAAATGTGAAACTTTCTCTAAAAGAACATACATGAACAGACATAACACAATCTTGATCTGTCAGGTTTACGTTTAAACATACACAGAGTTCTGGCATGAAACTCTAGATGGTGCAGGTCTAACTCAATCTGACCTAATGACAACATTACCACATGGCACAGGTGTTTGGTTCTCTCCTGTATTGGTAGCCAATGAGCTCTCTGCTCAACATTCAAATATACGTCTAGTGCTTGTTGTAGCAGTTTCGCAGCGGGCTTCAGAAACCCTCCACCTTCCCCAGCTCCACCTGTATAGATCTGCTACGAGGTGATTCGTGTGTGCTATAGGGGGTTATTTCATGTATGTTATATTTGCAGCAGCAGTATTTCTTACATGCTCAGCAGCAGCAGCAGCAGCAGTGTAGCAGATCTATTCTGCCAAGTCCAAATACATTAACATTGTCATGTACATTACCATGCCAATCTCTCTGAGAGTTGTCATCATAGAATTGTTTTTTTTTTTCAAAAAGAGGTACCTTTTGATTTAATTTTCTTTGGGAATTGTTAATCCAAAAATTTTAATTTATAATTTACTAATCCTCACATCATTCCAAATCTGTATGACTTTCTGGACTGAAGCTTTCAAGCTTGAAAAAATGTTTCAAAGCACCACATTCAAAATCTTCTGAAGCCGTAATATAGCTTTGTGAGAGAAACAAATTGAACTTTAGGCTAATGAGACACGGGGCAACTTTTTTTGAGCAATGTGGGCACTTTCCCACTGAAAATGGGTAAGAAATTTCTATCTGGATTTCTATCTGCAACATTAACTAAAGTTGCCCTGTGTATCATCAGCCTTAAGGTGTTTTTCACTGAAAAATATTTGTATAGTCACAAGAGTTCAAGAGCTCTGATTCATGAACAAACTGTTCTTGAGTCAAATCTTTTTAGTGATGATTCTTCAGTTCAATCTACTGACTCAGTAAATGCAGCTTACTGGAGTAAGTTCAATATCAGTCCATTTCTCACATAAAGCTATTGTATGACTTAAAAGACATCAAATACAGTACTTTTATGATATTGTATGGTGCTTTTGGTCCTTTTTGAAGCTTGAAAGCTCCAGCCCGATTCTTTGTAACTGAATGGAAAAGAGCGACTAACACAGTCTTCAGAATTTCTTTTTTGAAACAACACAAGGGTGAGTTAAAAAACACTATTATATTTTGGGTTAACTGTCTCTTTAAGCTCTATAAATCTGGGTTACTGGGGAGAATCGGCTACCTCTGAGGCTACAGTTAACTGTGACTCACACGATGGCAGAAGGGAATGGATTAATCATCCGTATCTCCCTCCATCAGTGTCGCCGGCAGCCATTAATGCTGTTTACTTTTACACCAGTCCCAGAATGCTCATGCAAATAAACAGGGCCGCCCACCAAAAGGGAACGCTACAGAAGCCATGAGGTTACGAGGAAGTGGCCTTTATGTCTATGCTGAGGCAGGGTTAAATAATAAGGGCTTTGCTTATGCCGGTGGAGAGAGATGCAGGGGACATGTAAACAGTGGGGAGAGCACCATGTGAACATTATTAGATCAGGATGTGGAAAGTTTAGCAGTTTTGGGTTTCTCTCCTTCAGATGACCACAGGCTGAATAGAAGGCTTGGTTTACTGGTAGCTCAAGATTATGTGTGAAGAGACGGGGAATGCCAGGAGGTGACAGTGACTCAGAGGACTGTGACATACATACACAAACACACCACCTAGCTCACTTGTCTATAACTGAAACACATTTCAGATTGAGAAAGTGAATCACACACACAGACATACACAGACAGAGGGGCTATAAATCTTCCCTGAGAAAAATTGTGGTTTGGAGATAATGACAGAGTCTAGTTGGAACATATTCAAGAAAATAAACACAAAACCTTCTATCTCTCTCCCATCTGTCTGTGTATGTGAGAAAGTCAAGGACAGATCATCCACACTGTAACAAATAGTGTGAATTTACAGCACATACTTGACTGCAGTTACTGGACTTTTTACTGAAGTTTTTATAGTAGTATTTTTACACTTTATTGTAATTGAAATGTATACTGTGACTTCACAGTGATATAGCACTGTTTTTTTTTTTTTTTTACTACAGTAATGTTATGGGATTTCCCAGCATACACTGCTTCATTAATAAATTATTATGATTATATTAAATAAATAGTTCATTTTCTTCACCTGGAATTATGTGGCAACACTTTACAATCAGTTAATTTAATAATCAAGTTGTATTATGTATTATGTATTATGAATGAATGAACTCAATTTAACAATGAACTGTGTGTGTGTGTGTGTGTGTGTGTGTGTGTGTGTGTGTGTGTGTGTGTGTGTAGCATGAAGCAAATTAATTAACAAGATGCCAGAAAAAAAATATAATAAAGCCCAATATTGTGTTAGAATAACTTTTTTACAGTATATTGTAAATGGCCTAGCTATTCATCCATCCATTCTCCAAATCTTATGTGGGGTCATGGGAGAGCTGGATCATGGAGAATGTGCAAACTCCACAAAGAAAGGCTCAGATAGGAATCAAACCTGGGATATTCTAGGACCCTCCCTGAGGGGACAGTCCAACAAGCTACAATGCCACCAAATGGTCTAGTCCAGGGGTGTCCAAACCTGTTTCTGGATGGCTACTGTCTAGCAGAGTTTAGTTCCATTCCTAATTAAGCACATTTGAACCAGCTAATAAAGGACTTCAGACTCACTAGAAATGTCTAGGCAAGTATGCTGGAGCTGGTTTGGAGCTAAACTCTGCAGGACATTGGCCCTCTAGAAACAGGATTGCGCACTCCTGGCCCAGTCCATACTGTTACACTTTGAAACAATATTTAACATGGCACTGTTAGTCTGATGATACACGGGCAACTTTTTTTGAGCAATGTTGCTTGGGCACTTTCCCAGTGAGAATGGGTAACAAATTTCTATCTGGATATTTTAGATCGGTCGTGGGCCCTGTGTCTCCCCTTGTTCCCCGTTGACGGCAACATGAACCAAAGTTGCCCAGCAACATTGCTCAAAAAGTTGTCCTGTGGATCATCAGCCTTACTCATGGAATAAAATTTCCACAATGTATGTGACAAAGAAAAAATGAACAAAAATAAATGAATAATATGATTTGGTATGATACAGTAAGCAGTAATTTCCTGAATGCTTTGTTTCTCCCAAAAAATTGACATCAAAACTCTCTTGCAGATCTTGTTCCCACAGAACACAGCTGCTAAAAACAGTTTGAGCCGAATGACTGATGTAAGAGAATCAGTGTAGCGTAAAACAACCAAACCACAAGTACCAGCATCTCTCATTGAGCAGAAGCCAGCATGCACAGCCAGTGATACCAGCATTTGACCGACCACTGTCAAAACCCACAGCGAGCCTTCTCTCACACTTCCACAACATCTCCAACCCAAAACAACAGTCACACGAAGCCACATGTCAAACCCTGAAGCTCTCTCTCTATCTCACACCCATACACACATTAAAACACACAAACATCATCGCACGCATAAACACTAACTGGCGCCACAAAATTATGAATTTGACAGGAGTTATCATCACAGCAATTACGTACCTCCCTCTGCCACAAGACAATGTCTTTACGGAATACTTATGCAACATACACACACATTTACTGACTGCATTCAAACAAATTTCCTCAAGCACGTTCCCTTTTGCTATTGGTCAAATGGAACAATGTTTGGATTGCATCGAGCTCTTCACACTTTTGAGGGGAATTAACCTACACATGGCTTGCTTTAGTTGTCTCCGTGTTAAGCTAGGTTTAGAAAAAGTATTTTAATGAAACTTAAAAAAAAAAAAACTTTTTGCACATTACAGTTCTGAAACATGGAAAGCTCTAACATGAAAAATTAATTTCTTCAAATCCAGATGCCATGCCATTATCACACAAAAACTCACTATCACAGAAGGTGGCATTCTTGATTCAAGAAATATTTTAATGCTTTTTAAACATGTCAAGACTACATCTGCCCTGAAGCCCAGTCTACCTATTAATGCTCAGATTTTTTTTCCTTAGACATTGTCTTTGAACAATTTCATTTGAACACACTGTACAAATGTCTGCAATTTTAAGTGTATTTTTAATGTAAAGATGACAACTTTAGTGACCAGTGGGCATATATCTCTATATAGAAAATATTGGATAGATTATGATAATGAGAGGTTTCGCCCACCAGTTGCCAGGTGCATTCCTGCGTAAACACCTAGAAATGGCAGCATGAATTAAACTCCACCACATGACAAGCTGTCAAATGTTGCTTCTAACATTATTTCCACTTCCAGTTGTTTTTAAAACATCTATATATAGTCACTCCAAAAAGAAAAAAAAATTAACAGTTCATTTTTCATGTCCAAGGTCTTTGTTATTTCACACCACAACAACCAGGATGTTCTACCATGAAAATATGGAGTGCCGAACACAAGAACATGAATGTTACCCTCTGAATCTAAAGACAAGTGGCCATCAACAAAAAGCCAAAGTGCATTTAGGATAAGTAAGGTTGTACAGAGAGGTTTTCAAACTCCAGATGAATCTAGATTACAGTATGAAGTGTTTCCACAGTTTGATTTGTCACCATGTGGTATATGGGTATCTGTATCAGAGAGAGTAGATGGAATATCTGTGGTTTGGGACTGTTGGGTCAGAGTCATGTTACAATACATAGCTGAGGTTTGAAGTGTGGTTGAACAGTTCAACCATATCAGTATCTGAATTCTCTGATGGCTGTCGTCACATTATGCTTTGAGTCTGACTTTAACTCCATCAAATACACACACAACACACAGTCAAGTCTATCTTTCTCAAAAGTATTTCACATCTATTGTTGTTAATGTAGGATAATTACAGTTACAACAAATGAATCCTAACCTAATTTTATTATAACAGCATAAACCTTCCATAACATTAACCCTAACCAAACCCTACCCTAATCATAATTATAACTATACTCTAGCCCTCAATCATAGGCACGCACATTGCCATCATTCTCAATAGTACTGGTTAATGAAGGAGTGGTGGGGAATTAGAAGGTCACTGGGAAACTCAAAGGCTGTCAGGCTCAAATCCGCTCAGTTTAATGCGCTCTGAGGGGCAGTCACCACTTTGAACTGAGTTGCGGCTGATCCGTTTCCATGCACTTCTTTATAATGCCAGTCATGTATTTCAGTCGCAAACACACACGCATGAGCATGACTGAAGCCAATACTGTCACACAACCTCACACGTTCTCTCATGCACATGTCCCCATCATCAAACATTCACTGTCAGACTCACCCTTTTCATGCCTGCTCTCAGTAGCCGTTCTCTATGATAAACTGTATCGGTTTAATTACATCATGGTTAGATAATAAAGAACTTACAAAAAAGGATTTAGATGTAGAAATGGTTCTAAAAAGCACCAGGGTTCTTTGGCTTGTTAAAGCAGCGGAACCTAAATAGAATCCTGTTTTTCTATGAAGAACTAAAGAACCATTCCAGCATAAAAAGTTTCTTCACACTCTTAAAAATAAAGGTTCTTCATTGGCATCTATGGAACCTTTCCAATGCATAAAATGTTCTTATAATGGAAAACAGTTCTTCAGATTATTAAAATGTTCTTTGTCTTTTTTAATGAACTGTTCACTGAAAGGTCCTTTGGTGAACTAAAAGTGGCACTGCTGCACAAACTTTTATTTTTAAAAGTGTATATACTAGATTCTAATAGAATTCATGAATTCATTAAAGAATGTTCTTTTTAGAATGTACCTGTAGATCTGGAGTTCCGAGTCACGTTTTATTGTTGTGATTCCTTGAGAGGTCACTCAGAGGTCAAAGGTCAAGCAGCAGGTCAGAGATCGGCCAAGACTCAGAGCTCCAGATGTAGAGAAGCAGCGTGGATATCCATCAGAAGTACAAAAGCTCTCTCAAAGCTCTCCTGAAGATTGTGCCGTGTGCGTCTCCACCAGCCTTCCCTGTTTGAGTCTAGCTCTGCAGAGGCCAAACTGAAGCAGTCACACTTTATGGCTCATAGTTCCCCAGTTTCACTCATTTATGTGGCATCCAGCTCGCATTCTGTTTCACTGAGTCCTTCCCGGTGAGTCTTTGAATCATCTTCTCTCTGATTTACTGTCACATCCCAGTGGCTCTCCAAAGAGAAGTGTGTGAGTGTGAAGAGAGCAGAAAGAAAATCATCAGTTGCACACAAGTTACAGAAAACTTCATCTACACCTCTCTCTCTCTTTCTCTCCCTCCCTCCCTCTCTTTTGGTCTAGCACTCTCTGATACCTCCCCCAGAAGCCCACTGTTAATCAAGCAGTCCTGAAAACATATTGTCTCTCTTTCTCTCTCTCCTCAGTTTCTCTGCCTCTCTCGCTCCCTGAACTGCAGCACTCAAGTTTGCATCCCTGGTTTAACCCCGTCCCTCTTGACTGCTGCAGTTAACATACTCAGTTTTCAGTGAAACATCTTTGCAAATACATATAATACTTCAATAAACCCATGGGTTTGATCCAGATGATCATTTTATACATATTTATATTGGTTTGATCAGAAAATGTGTGGGCTTGGTTTCTGGAACATTTTGGAAATTTTCACTGTGGCTTTATTGAGGTCCCGCCTGAAGGTTTTTCTCGAGTGTCTTTCCAAATACAAAATGGTTTTATAAACAAGTTTTGACAGCACATCAAGGCAAGACAAAGCAGATGTGTTATGTGGCCTAAAAAAGACAAAAGCTTTCAGATCCAAAATCATTATTCTTTCACTCTACAGTTTATCATTTTAAGTTGAAATTTCTGTGCCATAAATCTTCATTTGGCTTGGGATTTTACACAGGACTGACTGTTCTCCTTTTGTTTTCTTTGCGTATTCTGTCATTCGTTCTCCCATTCTGTTGTTTGTGTGGTTTTGAACTCATCTCCATTTGACCACAATAAGAATAACATCCCTCTCTTGTTCCTTTTCTTCTCTCTCAAACGCACACACACGCACAATCTGGATAACTAGTGTGGAGAACGTAGGAAAACACCCAAATTGACATTTTACACACTGGTCGGACACATATATACACAAATATTCTGGTTGAAATTAAAGTAACTGAAATACTCAGATATCATGTTAAATTCCTCACTGTACTGATAGCAGCAAACTAGACTGTTTTGTTCAGAGCTGACTGTTAGTGTTGGATGGGTTAGTCTGGACCTCAAGATTTAATGCTGTTCTCACCAAACTGACCAAATAATCAAACACAAACAGTAATTCAAAGCCTCTTAAAGAAAAAGACCTGGTGGATGGAGTCATTGCCCTCTAGTGGTTAAAAACGCAATAGCAACCCTATGGTTAGTATTTGGGCAGTCGTCAACATGCAAGCATTTTTTTCCCCCAGTATGAATATTAAAAAAAAAAAAGGATTAATTCTTTCATTCATTTACGCGAGTTAACACCTGGCACAAAAAAAGTTGAAAAATTAATTGAAATCATGTAGGATATGAAGTCAAAGCTGCAAATATAAAAATGTAAAAAAAAAAAAACCAAAAAAACATTGAAAATGTTATTTAAAAATTGTTTTAAACACAGTTTTATTTATATGCAGATCAAAGTAGCTAAAATAAACAAAAATGATCAGAATTACCATAAGCTAAAAAAAAAAAAGTGTAGGACCAGCAATTGAATGTCTTTTCAAATGTCTTTTTACTTAATAAATTATTACTTTTTAAATAATAAAAGTAATAATAATTTATTATAAACGAATATTACTTAAAAAATTAAATATAAATAAAATAATAAAACATAAAAACATTAACTTAAAATCAAGTCCTGCTCTCTGACCACTGTGTACACTGCAAAAAATGCTTTTCTTACTTTTTTTTTTGTCTTGTTTCCAGCCAAAATATCTAAAAAAATAAAAAATAAAGATCTTAAATCAAGAAGGATTTTCTAGACAAGTAAAAATGACCCCACTGGCAGATTATTTTGCTTGTTTGTGTTAATTTTACATTTAGTCATTTAGCAGACGCTTTTATCCAAAGCGACTTACAAATGAGGACAATGGAAGCAATCAAAATCAACAAAAGAGCAATGATATGCAAGTGCCATGACAAGTCTCAGTTAGCTTAACACAGTACACTTAGCAAGTATTTTTTTAAATTATATAATAAATAAAAAGAAAACAGATAGAATATAAAAATAATAGAGCAAGCTAGTGTTAATAATTATTAACACTACTATAATTATTTTAATTTTGACTTTTTTCTGAAAACAATACAATAATTTTTACTTGTCTAGAAAATTCTTGATTTAAGAATTTTTTTTATTTTTTTTTAGATATTTTGGCTGCAAACAAGGCAAAAAATCTAAGTAAGAAAAGCATTTTTTTGCAGTGTATGTCAATATAATGAATAATAAAATTGCCAACAAGTATCACCTAAATTCAAAGTATTCTGGAGTCATACCTTTTGTTTTGGCCCTTATATAGACTGGAAAGTGACAGTACAAACAGGACGAGCACATGATGCAAAACTCAAACCTGCGTTCCTTTGCTGTACCACTACGTGACTAGTCATAAACAGTAGTACAGGTTGCACAGTGAAAGAGAAACCAGTGCATGACTTTCAGATAAAGGACTGACTTTAATACATCTTCAAGTAAAAGTGTTTACACATGGTATAAAAAAAATAAACGGAGGGAGCCAACACAGAACGGACGAGACAGATTGCAAGACCAGTCGCTCTCAGATATATCCCATGCGACTTCACATGTGCGATAAGCAAACGTGTGCTAAATCCTTTATAGTGCAATAAAATCAATGCAAAAAGAGATGAAAGGTGAGTAGGAAGAGATCATCTCTGTGTCTAAAGCTTCTCGATTTTACACAATGTGCCTACGCTGTTATATTTAACTGTGGTTATGACTTTAAATTTTCTGGATTTGACATCATTTGATCGGTCTACAGTTGGAGACAGTCCTGACAGACAGAAGAGGAGAGAAGAAGATCATTTTCCTCTTTTGAAAGACATTGCTGCATTTCCCAAATATTAGAAGTCCATGTCTAACTGTCTTAAAGACTGAAACTAGCAAGTAGCAAGTAGAAACTGATGTAAAAATTCAGTCTCTTGGACATGCATGTGATTTGGTCCGTCGTCCAGGGTATTTGGGATCTGGACCAATCAGACGACAAAGATGAAGATGACAGCGTCCTCATCCTTGGTGGATTGTTTGAGGCTCAGCAAGATTGGACGACAGCAGGCAGCCTCTTCGATATCAGAGATTTTCCCTGAAACACAAAACAAATAGAACGACAAATGATTTTGAACAGTTTTGGTTGAAAACATCTTTATGCATGCTAAACAGAAAACGACTCCTTTGCAACGGGTCATTTACACAAATTTGTATCCGTAAAGGAGGGTTATTTTAACACTGACACTTCACGACAGCACACACAAAACAAACAACTTGAATTTCAGAGGGGATGCATTATATGGAAAGTTCACCCAAAAAGAAACTTGTTATCATTTATTAACTGTCATGTTACTCCTAACCTTCTGGTGTGAGGACATTTTTTTGTTTACCACTGTAGCTCTCAGTTTTTTTTTTTTTTTTTGTTTTTTTTTAAGTCTCCTATGCTCACAAAGCCTGGATTTATTTGATCCAATATACAGTAAAAACAGTAATGTTGTGAAATATTATTACAATTTTAAAATAACCGTTTACTATTTTGACATATTTTAAAATGTAATTTATTTTTGTGATGGTAAAGCTGAATTTTCAGCACTCCAATCTTCAG
Source organism: Tor tambroides (assembly GCA_021397915.2). Classification (NCBI taxonomy): domain Eukaryota; kingdom Metazoa; phylum Chordata; class Actinopteri; order Cypriniformes; family Cyprinidae; genus Tor; species Tor tambroides. Next base: position 47,135 of record JAFVLL020002980.1, on the reverse strand, counting down.
TGTCACATGAGAAATCATTCTAATATTCTGATTTGGTTAATATTTTTGTGGAAACCTGGATACGAAAAAAACAAAAAAAAACATACTGGAAAAATGGAAAAGAGCAGCTTGGACATTGTACCTAGCATCTCCATTTGTATTCAATGGAAGAAAAAAAAAAATCTCTCTCTATTTTCATTTTTGGGTCATCTTTTCCTTCAACAGAAACATCACATGTATCCTAGACTACTCAAACAAACATGAACAGGAGCAACACATACAGGTAGAGGAAAAGCAGGGTTACCTGGAAGCAATGCCTTCCTTCAAAACAAGTTCTTACTTTTCTGTGGACAAGATAGAGAAAAGTGAACAGGTACACATTTTGGCAGCTGTTGCAGCAAGAGACCAAAATGCAAAGTCATGCAGAGAGTGACAAACTACAAGTAAACACTCAAGTTATCCCTGTTGGAACTGTCATGACAACATGATTTAACGTGACATTACAAGGTTTGGGGACGGGACAAAGCACCAGACAGGCTTCATCTGACCAGAGCTGCTGTCTGATTGGTCAGGTAAGCCATCATTGAGGGGGCAGGGCCACTACCACTTACCACATTACGAGTGAACTTTTCAAATGAGGTTCTGCGATCCTGTATGCTTCCCAACTTTAGTCAACGAGATGAAGAGTGAAAAAGGGACTACAGCATGGTGCATATAGGTTTTTATTAAGTATAATTAATATGCCCTTCTATTTGTGTCAATTCAAATGTATCAGAATTAATCACTTTCTTGAACTGCTGTATCACTGCTTCATTTTAAAACAAGAGATTTTGGTTTCTAACAAATATAACAGTTCCCCAAATAATACAACATTATAATACTTCCATGTTATAAAAATAACATTATAATCATAACAACTAACTATCCTACCCTAATCCCAAAATAAACTTTTTGTTATTCTAGAAAGTGTGTTCTTGCATTTAAAAACAGTCGGACAAAAGAGTGGAAAATAATGCAGGAGAGCTGTACTTGTACAATGCGTACTGTATTTTAATCTCATTGGTTTTCATAGGTATTTGTATGTAAAATGTGGTTGCAGCAATGGCATTTGTTTTGTGCAGTATTATACTTGGCAAACAAATAGAGATGAATACAATTGCGATCACCCTGTATTATGGTCACCTGATCACCCTGTCTCAACACACGTTTTTTTTAAAGTTGAGCTATTTTTCAATCAGGGCCCTGAAAACACGTAAGAGACACCTTTAAAAAAAAATATTACAAATTTTACCGACCCAAACTTTTAAACAGTAGTATATCTGTATCAGTGCATTCTTAAAGTATTCAAGATGAGTTACTCTGTACTGATTATGACTGTAAGTCAAATTGCTTAAAATGTTTTACCTTTTTCTTAGCCTGCAGAAGCTCCTGGTAGGCACTGGATCTAATAAAACGGCTGTAAGAGTCACTCTTCATCAGCTTATAGATGTGTTCCTGGGACAAACACATTTACAGTTCATTTGCATGTTTATAAACTAAATTGTATGGCTTGTTTTCATCAATTTTCATTAAAAAAAAAACAATAATCAGTGTAGCTGCTCAAAAACATAAACTCTTCACCTGTGCATCCTCAAAAGCATATCGTCCGGGGTCTTTGACGTTCTGTGTGGTTTTGTCGTAGCTCTTCGAGTCAACATTGATGGCACTGGGGGCTCCAGGAGCCAAAAACTCCTCCCAGATCTCCTGCACCCGTGTTGGCACCTCACGGATTGGCCTCCTCTTTAACTCCTGCACTGCCAGCCAGAATCTAACAAAAGAGAATGAATTAAGAATGAAAAAGTAGTTGCTCGGTGGATCTGACTGTTTTGTAGTACTCCTCACCCACCAGCAGGGGGCATAAAGGGGAAGTGTAGGTGTACCTGAGGTTTTCCGAGCTAAATTCAGACTCCAGGAACTTGAGGAACTGCTCTCTCCCAACGGGATCTTTCAACACCTCATCGATTCCAAACCCCCAGCGTCTAACTCTAGTCTGACCGGGTTCCTTACTGTTCACACATACACAACACATTATACATTTAGTACACATTTATCTGTAAAGAGACAATAATAATATTCACTGTGTGTGTCTAAAACAGACCTGGCCTCCATCTCCCACAGCGTTGTGTCATCTGATATCCAGGGGTTGGATGGATCAGGAGTGGACAGGAAGGGGTCATAGTCTGAATACTGTTCAGTATAACTCAGCAAACTACAAGAAAATCACAAAAACAAAGTAAGGGATAAAAAGAAGAAAGAAGAGAGGTGGAAAAAAGGATGATATTTATTAGTAAAATAGCATTTACATGTACATACTAATAATGTGACTCAATTTCCATTCAAATGTAACCAATAAATAAGAAAGCAAAAACATGGGTGTTGGGTAATGTTTTTTTGTTTTTACTTTTTAAGGTGCCACTAACAATAAAAAGAAACTTAGTACTTTTTATGAAATGTAATGCAAAGGTAAAAATAGTCTTTTTTTTAATTTTAGAAAGTGCTATTTTTGCTGTGGACAAGTGTTTATCCCCTGCATGCAATAATATATAGTTTCTGAACTTTTTAGTATACATTTTATAAAACAATAAAAAAAACTATTTCACTGTATGCAAATGTGTTATGCTTATCAGTGACTTTATACATAATGCAACAACATAGTAATTGTTTACCATATATTTAATCCTAGCATGGGGAAGGAGTTTTTTTTAGTTAATTTTTAATTATTTTAAATATTAGTACACAAAATGATTAGGTGGGTTACATACATATTTTTAAAAAACACGGATATTACAGTGTACATTTAAGAAAACATTACATAATCTAGTTATATCTAGCAGACGTAGCACACATTACCTCCAACACTGATGGATATTTACATTTTATATTTTGATCTATAACTCATTGTTGCAAGCTGGTTTCATTAAACGTTGCACTAAAATCTTCAAGATGTTGTGGCATTCTAATAGAGCCATTGATCTCACAAAGGGAGTAAATTTGAGGACGAGAAACAGAAACATGTTTGTCAGCATGAGTAATATCTACACAGGCCATTAAAGAGGTCGATAAGAAAATGTTTAAGCACTGTAGAATAATGAAGACCTGTGGATCAATCACAGCACAGACACTCTCTCTCTCTCTCTCTGACTTACCTCTCTGCAACTTTGGACATTTTCAATCGATGTCGGTCTAACTGTGCTTGCCCAAACTTGATCTGGAAAGACAATAGTGGTAATAGTCAAGGTGAGTGTATGTGGGTATGTGTGTGTGAAAACAGATGGCAAATGCAGCCATGGCAGTTTTCCACACAGCTGCCAAAAAATAGCCAGCGGTAGTTAGCTTAGTTCTGTAAAAAAATTTGACCACTTTTCTACAGTGGCCCTGCACATGGAATGTGGGAGAGAAACTAGATATTGTGGCCATGAATTATAATTTGTTCCCACAAACAATTAAAAAGAATACAGTAGTTTTGTAATTTGCTGAAAATCTAGTCACTCTCAGGCCATCCAAGCTGTAGATGATTTTTTGTTTTCATCATAACAGATTTAGAGAAATTTAGCGTTACATCACTTGCTCACCAATGGACTGCAGCGAATGGGTGCCATTAGAAGGAGAGTTCAAACTGATAAAAACATCACCATGTTCCACATAACCCGAGTCCATCAATTAATTTTTTGTGATGTGAAAAGCTGAGTGTTTGAAATAAATGCATCATTAATCTTTTAATAGTCTGTCCAATGTTGTCACTGACAACCACCAACATTTATTTAGAACTGCTTGTAAATGGTGCTTGATCTCTGCATATTGATGACTTTTTCACTGGAGAGAGTGATATTATGGACTTCTGATAAAGAAACAAACCCATCTACATCTTGGATGGCCTATGGGTGTTATTTTCAGCAAGTATTTTATTTCATGGCCAAGAATTCATTCCTTCATTTCAGTTCAATTAAAGCCACACTGAGCTAATATGTTCCATCATTTGAGTTAAATTGTGGATATGTTTTACTATTTTGTTTCCTCATTTTAATGTAGCTAAACCGTGGTCACAATTCAACTAAAACAAGGGAATGAATTAGAACTACTTGGTCGTGATTTTACTATATAACAAATTAAGTTGTGGGAATGAATTCTTAATTTATGGCTATGGTATCTTTCCCCCCTCTTGTCTGGGGCTCTGGACTTTGACCTCTCTACTGTCCACATAAATACTAACTCCAAATAAACCAACTGTATAAGTGACCTGAACAGAAAAAAATAACATCCTTACAAATCGGTTTACATAAAAATCAATTTAAAAACAGGTACAGAAAGCAAAACAGCATATCAAATATGTAAAGGAAGCATAAAAGTTTGACAAAGAAATTTGTCACTATGGTAACACAAATCCCTGAAGTCTAGCAAAGGGCAAAAATTAAACTTCATCTGACATCAAGTTATCAAATAGAACACTCAGATACATTTGAAATTCAAATACTCTGCCTATACAATCAGGTGTTACCTGTTCCCGAAGCTCTTCCTCGGTTGGCTGCTTGGCCTCAGGGGCGGGTGTGTGGGTGGGGCTATGACTGCGAATGTCATTCTGAAGGCCGTACACAGACTGTGAAAATCATCAGAATAATTTACAACCATATTTACATAAATTTAAAACAGGCTCAGATATTAGAGAGGAGATTTCTGTGTGATTGCATCAGTGATTGGGGATTTCACATGGGCAGCTGTGTGATTGCTGAGGTGAGCCGTTCTGGATTGGTAGGATTTTGTGATTGGTGGATTGATTTAAGATTGATTCAGTATTCTGATTGGCTCAGTGATTCATCAAATGCAAATGTTCAATGGTATAATGAGTGGAATAACTGCTGCAGTGATTAGCCACATGGTTTAGGATATTAAAACCTTGAGTAATTTGATTAAATGCTGGATTTCCTGCAGGGCTAGTGGGTTTTGTGTTACCTTTCTTGTTTTGTGAGGGTTCTTCATTCTGGATGATTTCTTTATGTCCACTTCTGTTGTGTTCACACACCCTGGCTGAAACACACACACACACTGTCAATATAACTGTCAATTCTCTAGATGACCTATAGTTTATGGTTGTCAGGCAACCGTGTTGGTTTGATTGTAAACCACCTGACGCAGTGCACCTAACCAGCATACTCCCTCCTGTTTTGGGAAACTAAGATGATATTTGATATAAAAGGCATGGAGCTGTCAATCAAATGGTTTCCTGCTGGTTAGACTCAATGTTTCCACTCTCCAGTATAGGATGAACTTTAGGTCCAGGCCTCTAATGTATGTTGGAGAGAACATGAAAACAGCCTCAAGCCACTGATGCAGTAAACCCCATTTGAACCTGTACTGGCTAAATATGGACAAGAACTGCAGCATCTCGCTATTGCACATCGGCTTGAAAGATCAAGCCAAGTTAGCATGAAATTGCTAATGAGAAGGATCAGCTCTATGTAACTGAGGGAGAAATTGCTGCTTCCTTCAAAACAAACAGCTCACAAACACACAAGTCATAAAGCAATATACACCAGGTGATTCACACATATAGACACTCAAAACCACAAGGACCGGTGCAATAATACTGAAAAATACATTTTTTAATGACCATTTAACACAGAAATGTAATGAAATTGCATAGTAGCTTAAGTTACACTACTGTAATAAAACTATAGAAACAATGGGTAAGAACATGAATAGCTTGAAACATGACTTTCTTGATTAGATCAATATCATAACTATATTAGAATTTCTACATACTGTATATAAACTACAGGTTTTGAAACATACACATTTAAAAACTATAACTACCGTAGATGAAATAAACATGAAGTACATTTATACATTTTCTTAACGTGTTGGCGTTTTTAACATGACCATATAACATTTCTACTAAAATACAATAGTTCTTACAGGATTAATATAATAAAACCATGGTAAATCTTCAAAAAGCATTTTCTAAGGATTCCTAAGGGTTTTCAAGCTGTAGTTCATCATGAATAAAATGCTTTGACAAGAAATATGGAAAATGTGCTTCTTTGGGTAGTAAAATGAACTAACAAAATAAAATAAAACTTTAAATCTAGTTTGTTTAAAAATATTAAAATACAGTATTATAAAATATTTTGTACAACTGAATTAACTGCATTGATACATCAAACAGCAGAAATTTTAAAAGGATAGATCAGGTAGAAATAGCTCTTTGGGGGACAACTGCACATTTTCACTTTTTACTTTGCAGAATATTGTCTAAGGAAATGAATGATATATGATTTTCAGAATGTGTGTTACAGTTTTATGGCTAGCCAGCAATTCTTCAAGCACAGAGGCGATTCCATTAACTCAGGGGGGCTTCAACACTGTTATGTCATTCCTCTGTGAGGGAACAACTTCAAACACTCGAGAACAACAAAGAATAATTCTGAAGAAGAAAAGAGAATAGCTGCATTGTTCTTCCACAGACTTAGTCCAGCACATACATTTACTCACCACTGGTCTGTGCACATCCCAGAAAGCTCTCTCCTGACTGTCCAGTATTTTCCTCTCAATTTTGTCCCTTTTCTTATCGACTCTGTACAGACAGAATACCAAGCCAAAGCAATTAAAACATTTAACTTCCAAAAGAAAAAGCAAACATGCAATGAACCATGCAACTGAGCTGAAAAGTCATAAAGCTGCCTAATGTTTTGGCACTCA